>OY735210.1:12633582-12821082 GCA_963457665.1 Thysanoteuthis rhombus
TGATTTACAGTATATATAATTATACATAAAAATTTTCTTCAAAGTTTGAGATGATACATAAATATGCACTCATATACCCAGGCACACAAGCATATACATACATATATATATATATATGCATATTTATATATATGGACAATTTGATACACACATGCTCTCTCAAATTCAATTAATATCAGTGCAGTAGAATTAGCATCACCATCATCACCAGTCTTTTATAATCTTTCATTGCTCATAAGCATTCCCCAGGATTCACCACACCTCTCTATTGTGGGCATCACAGAGCCAATACTATGTAAACCTGTCTAGCTCATCTCTGCATCTCATATTCTGCTGGCCTTGGTTTTGCATTTAATCTTTAGAGATCCATGTTGTGAGTTGTGATGTTCAGCGATTGTCTGGCATTCTTGCAAGATGACCAGCACATAGCAATTTGAATTCCCAATGGATTCTGTGATGATTCAGACTCCTCTTTTCCCCCTAACATACTGTGCTGTCTTGCGGTCTCTCCATGTGTTTTTGAGCATGATTCTCTCCTGTGTATGTTGCATGGTTCTCAGTTTGAGGGTCAGCCTCTTGGTTAGATATCATGTTTCAGCTCTATAGGTGACAATCTGGAAGTTGGAATGGTTGCATACTTTTCTTTTTAGGTATAATGATATTTTCTTCTTCTTGAAAGTTGAGCTTAAACAGCCAAAGGCTTGCCATCTGTGAGTGATTTCCATGTAAGAATTCCATGGCGATATGTTTCCAAGATAAGTGTAGTGGTCTACTTTCTCCATCTTTGCATTTTTTGATTTTGAAGATTAGGAGCTGAGCTTTTACATTCATACTGGCATCATATCATCCAGGTATACATACCTAAACAAATAATGACATACAACCATATCTCACTGACAAATGTATACATTTGCACACAAAAATATGCAGATCTACATTCATACACACACACCTGTCATATATGAACACCATCTGCCCAAAAAGAAAGTGACAATTGGAAAAAGGGAAAAAGTAAAGAAAAAAAAAAGGATTTTTGGTAAAAAAGCCGCAAAGAAGAAATGAATCTTCAGCTGCCAATGGTAAATAGATTTCCAAGTTAAAATTCCTAATTTCCTGCCAATACAGTACCATGTTTACCTAACAAGTGCTGGTTTTATTTGAGAAATCCTATTAGATACATTTTGAATATTTATCCATGAAAAACATACTGCAGATATCTCTGCACCCCAGAATTCTCTCTCAGAAGTAATTAAATGAAAATCAATAGAAAGACTTATAATTGAGATACAGGCATAAAATGAAATTGAGACAAAAATGAAATAGTGTAACTTGCTATGGTTTCAGGCTTAAAGAAAACCAAAATATTTTTCTGCAATGAGATGGTATGTATTAATTCATCTATATATATACATGGAGCGATGGGCACAACTAATGAAAACGCAACATTGATAACAACTAAAATTTTTTTTATTGAAGCAAAGATAACCATTAACTTTTGATATATATCAGTTTAGTATGTTTTTTAACTTTACCCACCATTTTACATATATATATATATATATATATATATATATATATATAAATATGTATGTGTGCATACATATGTTATTGAGTGGATCTGTGTTTGTATATCTACATATATATATTATTTATATGTGTGTCTGTGAATCAATGAAGAAACCATACTTTTGAAATGGCATGCCAATGAGATGTTCTAGCATTCTCTGATTGAAATGTAATGTAGTAGTAACCTAGACATTTTGAGTAAAAGAACTGCATCAAGCAATTTTGATTACTTTTTGAGCTTCATATGCCGGAGTGCCAGCATGCTTGGCGCTTAAACAATCAAGGTTTTAGTTGCTGTAAAATTTGTTCTACATCTGCTGAATGAATGAAATGCAAGAACCTTTTACAGATTCCTACTTTTGAAAATAATTCACAGCACTTGAAAACGTTAACTCTTCAACTTGATCAAAAAATACCAAGCACTCTAGACATACATTAAGTCTTGCATGGGTAGCTCAAAAGCTGACCACTGTGGCTTGATGCAGATTTTTTATACAAAATGTCAGGGTCACTGCTACATAACAGAATACAGTAAAACATCTCATTGGTGTGCTGTTTGGTTTCTTCATGGCTAGACCTTATATATATATATATAATGATGTGTTGAGAAACAAATAGAGTAAATATGGACAATGTATGAACAAAATGAAATAAAGCAGTTACTTGGGCCTGGGCATTATCAGGATCTATTTAGCTCAATAGTAAGAGTTTTACAAAATGAGGGTTGATAGGGACCCTTTAATCAAATATTTCATTTTATTGTCAAACATTTAATTTTATTTAAATACCATTTTTTGTCCATCCACCTTTTATATAGGTATATGTGAAGAATACTTGAATACTTGGTCAAAGATAAGATGCTAAAGAGTAACCCTTTTCAGCCATCAAAAGGACGATAGAAACATCTTGAATAGATTGATTGAATAGATAAAGCAGGGTTACTTGGACCCTCCCACCAGCCTGCAGATATATAGCCAGTCGCAGCCAATTAATCAAAAAGACGTTAGCAGAAAGAAAGTGAAAGGGGATTGATAAGAAAGGGCAGGTATTAAAGGATTCTTACAAAGTAAGGAAGTTAAAAACAGTAAGTTAAGTTGCATAAGAAACGAAAGTAAGTAGGAAAAAATAGAAGAGAAAAAGGTAAAAGACCATTTAGTTTGAGTATCAGGTGAAAGAAGAGGGTAATTTAATTCAGTAAAAGAGATATCGATAGAAAAGATTCTTGCCTATAAGATGGACCAAATGTTGGTCACCAGTAGAGATCATGTGCGAAAAAGTGTCAGACAGTTTACAGGCTGTTGACAGTAGAATGACTGACTAATTTCTCTCTCTCTCTGTCTCCCTCTATGAGTGAGAATTTTGTTTGGTCTTCAAATGAAGACTATTGATGTATTTTTGGCCGCACAAAGAAGAAAAATAAAGCTTTGATTTTGAATCCTGACTGGAGTCTTGCGTCTCTCGTTAATTCCCTTGCTACAGGTATGGTGTTCAAATGTGCAAAGAAATGCATTATCCTTCAAGAGCAATGCTACGTTAATGGCCACAGTTTTGATTCCTGCACCTGCCCCATTTTCATTAATTGTTTGTTCTATGTTTAGGCCAAATGATACATTCACTGCGTAATAACAGGAGGTAATTTCAAATAGTTTCAAAATAATATAATGCATTTATAGCTATTCCTGTTTGATTTTATATCCATTTCTTAATTACATATGTATCTGCACATAAGTGCGTCGATGTTGAATATTGATGTATATAAATGTATACATACTATCTTGAACATATCTATGAATATTCATTTGCATATGATGCACTGTCTCTACTAAATTCATAAACCTCAATTTTCAGTGATATTACATCACTCACGCTCTGATGTGTTTAAACCCACTTTCAGAGCCAGCCCGAAGGTCCATGGCTCTTGAGACAAGCTGAACTTCAAAGTATGCAATTTTCTTATTTTGACTGTTGACTCAGACTCATTGCAAGCGCCTCCCTAGTATTTGGTATCTAGGATGACTGCCCATATTTGTAGTACCTAGGGGTGGCCCCACCCACTCTTCAATGTTACCGGATGAATCGTTTTTCATATTCTCTTGTCAAAACATATTTAAATTTTTATCAAACCTAGCTTGACCCATTAGCAAAGGGGCTGCTTAAAGCCCCATGGCTACCAAAGGGCCTCCAAGATGTGGTGGGGCTCCCTAATCAAATTCTTTCTGGGGCCTCATAAAGGCAGTGGAGGCTCTTAAATCAAACTCTGCTTACAGATGCAAGGCTGGCCTTAATGCTTATGAATTTCACCAAAATGAAAGTAAGGATTCAACCCATCAAGTTCTTTTTGATAGAGAATACAAGTCTCACAGGTCACCATAATTTGATTCCAGATTTCAGAACTGATGCAAAATAATACAAATGTGAAATATTGGATTGGAAGTAAGAACTTTTCTAATACTCACTAAGATTACGTTTCTCTTATAAGAAAGGAATAATAAATAGAAGCAGGAAGATATTGACCCTAAACACAAGGAAAACAAAGCTCATTGTCTATAACAACCAGGATGAGATTAATTATTTGAATAAACCAATGCATAATGATGATAATTCCTCATCTCAAAAATCAGACTGAAAAAGCTAATCTTAGCTGAAATACTTATTTCAATCTTTGATCGAGCCATAGAGAAGCATTTCTATTGTGGTAAGTGTATTCATTCCAAAGCTTGTGGTAATGCTGCTGTTTGTGTGACATCTTTTTTTTTACAATTTTTCTTAATCATATATCTGTGCATCTTTCAGCTTTGTCTTCATCAAGGTGATTGAGTTGACTCACATGTTTGGAGAGTTTTATTTGTATTTATATCAACTGTGTTTATTTCAGAAGCCTCATTTGATAAGAGCTTTGTGGAAAAACATTGTCTAAAAGAGTCATTTTTTAATTGCCATCAAAGACAATTGTAATTAATTTAATCAGAGGATGTAATTTTTTTCAAGTGAAAGAGGTTGTCTTAATGTGTGATTTAGTCAATTCTTGCAAAAAGATATATACTTACATATTTACATCTATAAATCTCTTATAGACAGAGATGGTTCTATACACATACACATATATAATGTGCATACATTTTCTTGAAAATGAAATATACTCTAACACATACATATATATATATATATATATATATGTATATATATAGTTTAGAAAGCTCTACCACTTCAAACATTAAACATTAAAAAACTTTTCAAAATATTTTTGTGTCACTTCAGTCACTTATTTCCCAATATCTGTCAATGCAATTAATGTAATTTTCTTTGGTGTTTTTTTTTCCTATTATACATATATTTTGTCATTATGGTGCAATGTGTGAATTTTCTCTTGTTGAAATCATCAGTTGTTTACCATGTAACAGTTTCAGGGATTAAAAAAAACATAACAGTTATATTAACATGGCACCTGATACATAGCTTATGTCATACATGTTATTATTTCATATAGGGTATTATCATTATATATATATATATATATATATATATATATATATATATAATATATATATATATACTGAAATTATTTGTGGGGGGATCATATTCATATACACCTGCTCGCAAAAGTACAAATAAGTACATGTAAATTGATATTGCACTCTCAAATATTATACCTTTTTATATTTTTGTGTTGAAGTCCAAATATAAACATTTATGGGAATAAAACTTGAATCATTGAAACCCAAATCCATACCATAGCTCACTCTGATGGGGCTCAATGTTGAGGGTGAAATATCAGTGAGATCAATAATTTTTCCTCGAGTGAGGCAACTGAAGCTAAACTTGAAGCTTTGCATAATTCATTTATTTTGTTACCTAAAGAGATGTCACTGAGGGACTATTCAATTCATTCCTTTGGTGAGAATATTCGTTATAAAAATAAGTAATTTTAGGAAGAAAAGATCATAAAGAGAACCATGAAGTTATGAGGAAAAAAAAATGTCTCGCTGATGAGGCCCGATGTTAAAAGAGGGCAAAATATCAATGAGAAAAAACATTTCTGTAAAAAGAGGTAACTCATGCCAAATTCAATGTTTTGTATTATTTATTCATTCTGTCACTTCAAAAGATGTCAGCAATGGACTAAATATGAAATTTGTGCATATGTATGTTGGTAAAATTTTAGAATTCGATGAAAGCACAAGTTGATTTATATGTGTTCTCTGCCTGTAGATAATTGAAATTTACAGAGATAAATGCATATATATAAGTATATACATTCACTTGAACAAGATTGATGTGTGCACAAACCTGTGAATACATACATATTTGCATATATATTTCATGGCTTCAATTACCAATTAATTTGGAAGTATCTTCTCTGCTTTGAACTGTTAGCCAAAATTTTCTAAACTTTTCCCATGTACAGCATCTGAATATTGATTATGCCGTTGAGCTTTTTTAAAAACCGACTAGTGTAATTATTAGCCAACGTGTCATTAGAAAAAACTGATAATAAATAATTATAGATTCCTATTCATCAATTCATACAAATCATCATGGCCCAGTGGTAAAGCGCTTGCCTCCAGTTTGGTGGGTCATGATTCAATCTACTGCCAAGTCATACCAAAGACTAAAAAAGGTGTTCAATGCCTCTTTGCTAAACACTTAACACAAGGACTAGGATTGAGGAACCTCTCCACAATGCTCAGGCTTATGGCCGAATCAAAATGGATACAACAGTTCTCGTAAAATCACTGCTGTTGAGTAATATCAAGTCTGATCAGTAACTACATGAGTGACCATTGGAGAAAACCCCAGTGCAATTAGCAAAATAAAGCTTCAACTGGCCTGGCAAGCCAGAAATGGGTGATACTAACAATAGCCTGAGTGCACCTTACGCAGTGACACCCTCGAGGAAGGTATTAGTGGAGAATGATCATTTATGAAAGGAAGAGAAGTGTCTTCCTTCAACATTTATTCTTTATTTTTGGAAAACAACCCCAAAATAAGTTTTCAGCCAGGGGTTTGCAAAATGGATTCATGCTAAATTGGTCCCTAAGTCATGCCCAGCAGTGTTCAAACTTTTTTAAAAAATTTAGTGACAACCAGCCCCACAAAAGGTAAGGGAGGCAACTTATTGATTGATCACCATTTTTTCAAATTTTTTAATTGATCACCTTTAGCATAGCGTGCTGCCAAAGACCTAGGTCATATGATTTACTAGACCTGTGTATATTTTCTTTGTTTTTTTAATAGTCTCGCCTATTGTTTTTTTTTTTAATGGGGGGGGGGATTTAAAAAGAAGTTCTTTCCTAAACATAATGAGTAAATGTATAAATTTTCAGCCCTGTAGCTAACATGGGTGCAGCCTGTGCACATGACACACACATTGTCAGGCAGACAGGCAAAATCACTAAAATACCCAAGAAACCTAAGTTGACAGTTTTAGTTGATGGTTTCTAGTTATTTTTATGAGGTAAAAGGCAGGTAAGGTTGCATGTATTAAAAACATTTAACACCAGTGTATTTGTCAAATTGATCCGCAGCAATCAAATGTTGAGACAAGTATCCATGTTTTTGATTGATGAATTCCATTGATCCCTCTCTCCAAATGATCCGTAGTTCTTTCATAAAATTTAAGAAGCTTCATGTCAATCTATGACTGGATATCATCAGCAGCAGTCTTTCAACGTCTGTCGTTGGACATAGACCTTCCCCAGGATTCGCCACACTTCTCTATCACAGGCATCGCGGAGCCAGTACTTTCTGAATCCGTCCAGCTTGTCTCTCTATCTAATATTCTGCCGGCCTCGGTTGCGCATGTGATCTTGGGGGATCCATGTCGTTAGTCGCGATGTCCATCGGTTGTCCGCCATTCTTGCAACATGGCCAGCCCACTGCCATTTGAGATTTTTCATGGATTCTATGATGTCTCTGACTCCTGTCTTTTCCCGGATGTACTGTGCTGTCTTGTGGTCTTTCCATGAGAGGCTCAGCATAATTCTTTCATGTGCACATTGTATGATTCTCAATTTGCGGGTCTGTCTCTTGGTTAGGTGCCATGTTTCAGCTCCATAAGTGACTATTGGGAGGATGCATTGGTTATACACCCTTCTTTTTAGGATTAATGTGATCTTCTTATTTTTGAAGGTTGAGCTAGCTCTGCCAAAGGCTTGCCATCCTAGTGTGATTCTTTGCTTAATTTCTTCTTCTTTTGAGGGTCTCATGGAGATTCATTGTCCTAGGTAGATGTAGTTGTCTACTTTCTCGAGTTCTGTGTCCTCGATTTCGATCTTAGTGTTTTTATCTCCGATGTGGTTGTTGCACATGATCTTCGTCTTGCTAGGTAGATGTAGTGATCTACTTTCTTCAGTTCTATGTCCTCAATTTTGAAAGTTTAATGAATAACTTTTTGATAATGGATAATTTTCCAAACAATTTCACCAAGCTCTTCATGTGAACAGACACACACACATTCCAATATATGTGGGTATTTGGTTTTTTATTGTTATTCACCTACGATTGTTTTTTTACATTTCTGTTTTGTTTTTCAAGATTCATTTTTATTGATTGTGATATTATGCCACTTTAAGATAGATAAATCAATTACCTCAGAGATATTTTTGGCACTAACTATAACTTTTTATATTTTTACTTTGATTTTTTTATTGTTAGATGATACAATTAGATCATAAAAAAAGTCAGAACAATACTCGGTGATACTTCTCCGGCTGTATTATGGGTGCTGACTAATTTGATTCTGTATTTTTATAATAGTATTGAGTTAATACAGATGAACACATAACTCAAGTTCACTTGATCAATATTGATAAAGAAAGAGCTTTCAGTTAAGGAAAATTAAGCTATGACTTTTAAACCTATGTCATTTGACCTTTATTCTTTCAAAAACTGAACCAAGTAAAAATCATAAAGTTTAGTCTCTCAAAATTCTTTAGTAGCTTATAAAAACAAATGGTACTTTGGTTCCTAGCATCTGCTTTCCACCTGAGATAACATTTTCCACCATTAAGGTGAATCTCTCATGAATTTTATTTCAGCAATACATTACATCTGCTTCAAATGAAGATGAATAAATGAGGCTATCTCATGAATATCTGTTAATAAAAATAAGTGTTTCTAGTTCAGTGAATATGGATTTGTACATCAATAAAACAGATGTCGGGTGAAAGAAACATAAATTCATGCGTAACTGGTGTGAATGAATATTTTACAGGAAAAGTTGGTCTGGCTGATCAGTGAAAAATATATGAGAGTTTTCAGTTTATAAAACTCTGAGGAAGAATAACAAAACAGGGAAAAAATTAATTTTGCATTCAGTGACAAATCTTCGGAGCAGATATGCATAAATCTGTGATTCCTCAACTCAAAGCTTTCAACAGAGAATGAAACAGGTTGGGTTAGATATTTAATGGAAACCATCAAGTGACCGATGTCCTTTAGGTGATGGGGTTTGATCAATTGAAAAATTGGAAAAAAACGGAGATCAATAAATAAGTCACTTCTCTCCACTTTTGTTGAGGTGGTGGTAACTGAAAAAGTCTGAATTTTTAAAAACTAGAAGGCATGTTCTCGGACACAAACTCAGAGATTTATTTAGAATAAAACTCACATTGCAAATTGGATGAATGACTTGACCTAACAGATGTTTGAATCCAAATAGGAGTACTTTTGGACACAAACTCAGGGATCAATTTAGCATAATCCTACATGGCAAATTGAATGAATGGCTTAGCATTGCAGACATTTGAATCCAACCACAAAATATCTATATGGGTGTAGGATTATAAAAAAAAAAGAAGAAACATTTTTTTCTCTCTAGACATTATCATCATTATCATCATCAGTCATTTATTGTCCATCATTGAATATAGACCTTCCACAAGATTCACTACACGTCTCTATCATGGCCATCGTGGATCCAATATTTTCTGAACTTGTCCAGTTTGTCTTGCAATCACATTCTGTCGGCCTCAGTTCTACATTTGATCTTAGGGGATCCATGTTATGAGTCATGACATCCATCGGTGGTCTGCAATCCTTGCAACATGGCCAGCCCATTGCCATTTGAGTTTCCTAATGGTTTCTACAATGCCTTGGACTCCTATATTTCCTTAATATGCTATGCTATCTTGTGATCTCCCAATAAATGTTTAAGTTTTCAATCCTGAAGTTCCAATGGTCCATATGCATGTTACATACATATCTAGCTAGACTTGCTTAAAAACTGAAGAACCCTACGTTGATGGCTATATGATTGAAAGGATCAATTGTGTTAATCTGTCCAACAGCTATTCACAAGCAGTTTTGTTTTGTTAAAAGGGTAAAATGGATATAAAGATCTTTGGGTGTTTCTACAAGTTTCATTTAGTTGTTGGTTAAATGGATTCAAAATTGGATTTACAGAATAGTATCAGAAGGTTTACACAGACGGAATTAGGTGCATGCTTACCACTACTTGGAAGGAAGTGTAGATGCAACATTCTGCTTAGTAGAGGGAGGGAAACTTGTAAGGTGGAGAGGCACAAATCACTGACTTTTCTGGACTTTTCTCATGTAAAAATGCTACACTATTTATTTACGTACATGAATTATAAACACGAGAGAAATGATTTTGTGTAATGCGTCGTGAATGTAAAGTCTTTTCAAGGTCCAAAGTAGAAGTCTATAATCAAGGTACTCAGCTTGTAATTGAGCCAATGTGTTGCCGGACAGACCTGTTATCTCTTGAGTTCCCCTGAATAAATAAGGGGTTTTGTTTACTTAGAACTTTAGGCCCTTATTCATGGTAAAACAGGATAATTTCCTGGAAAAATGTGTAGCTTCTGGCAAATTCTCAGGTGTGTTCTGTTTCCAAATTCAGTTATTATCTTTTCAGGTGAAAAGACAAATGTAAGAAAGAGAGTGGGAGAGAAAGAAAGAGAATGTGTATATCTATTTGTAGTATGTTTAACTGAGATATTCAATTTAGTTATATTTTCATTTTAATTGAGATCACTATGGATTAGAGGTGGTCAACTAAAGACTCAGTGAAATATTTCACTGATTAAAAGTAACAAGCAGTGTTCCTTCTAAGCTGCATTGTCAGGCACATAGAAAAATTATGGCATGCAGCAAAAATTTTAATCCAGTGCACAAATTTTGGAAGTTCCAGATAAATAAAAAAAGGTTGGGAAACTATGTGACCGGAAAAACAATCAAAATATTGTTCTTGCTCTAAAAAGCATCATTTGAAGGCAAAGATTTGAATTGATGCATAAATTCTGTTGCTGGGTGTTTAACCAAGGCTTTCTTTTTACTGACTCATCTCATCATATGGAAACTTTTTTTCATAATTTTTACAATCTAATGTTTTCCAAATATTGAACCAACAAGATTTTTTAAAATTAAAATGATGCATTTTTTGCATAAGAATTTTCATGTCAAATACAATACTCAAACATGTTGAACAATCTTTTGATTTGGCCTCATATAATCATAATTCATGTAATGAATAGAAAATATAGGATTATATAATAATGAATAAGTAAGTAATAAAGAAAATTAATACATTGAATAAATACTGTATATATTTTGGCCGATAAGACAACACTTTTAGCATTCAAAAACCACTGCAAAAAGTGGGGTCATCCTCTAGGCCAGTGACTAAACAGCGAGCTAAAATAATGAAATTCTGACTGAAACTTGGGTCTTGGTTTATCTGAAGGTCACCTCATCTGCTGAATGATGAGGTAATTTCTTTTTTTATAAATCTTTTGTTGTAAATATCTGACTTTTCTTTCATAAACTTTTGACAATAAATCAATGAGCATCTCAAAAACAAACCATTTTTCTACACATCCCACTTCTTCAATTGTCCATACATTTCATTGCCCCTTACAGACCATGAAGAACAATAGAACATTGGTCACATATTTCTTAACCATAGAAAATTGATATGATTATGAATCACTGAACATATTCCAGTTTGTAAGTAAAGTTAATGAGTTGGGGCTACATGAAATTGACAACCCTTTACCCCTGGGTCTGAATTGAAGCCTCCCTGAAGATTTGTAAAAGGATAGTTCACCTACAGCCACCCTACTAACGAAACTCACTGAAATTTGGAGAGCGTCTCTCAGGATGTGAAATCCTCCAGACCCCCAAATCTCGAGCTGTGTCTCTGTTTAGGCTTATGAGAAAAACAAATGATTTATCCAACGAATCATTAAAAATGAATGAAAAATCAATGAAAGGAGTTTTTGCATTTCAGTTTGTCAGAATTTCTCTTAAACTATTGTAGTTATGTTGTAAAATATCTAAAGATAGGAGTCTATGAATAGTAAATCAAGTATAGCAGCTCTTATGATAGTTACAAATAATCCCATTTTGATTTCTCTCATAACAAATAACATGGACATTATTTATCCTGTTATGTACAAGTGAGGCCATATGCCTGGATCTTTTAATAGAAGCAAGACATGAACACATTGATAAGCATCCAGTGGTGGTAACAATTTCACTGATGCATATGTGAATCGATACTCAAGGCTGACTGATCCCACAAAGTCTGTTCAATAAATCTAGCTTAAAAATAGTATTAATAATTGGCTTCAGAGCATAAATGCATGCTTAATGTGTTAGGATATTTTGCAAGCACTCTTCCTTTCATGAGTGCATTTTGATATTATTGTGCGAGGGAAAGTTATTAGAAGTGCAAATGTATCCTGTGTGAGAGTGTAGTGTGTGTCTGGCTGAATATTTGTACACACCTCTATACAGATATAGATATGTGTATCTTTTGAAAACTGTTACACACACACACACACAATATTTCACTATTTTTATAATAGAACTACATTACTAGTTCCAGTCATTTGAAATTCTATTGCCCAGGCCTTTGGGCTATTTACATAAAGGCCCCACCAGTGTAGAACCTGTGAAGATGTGGAAAACCCTCCCAGATATTTGTTCACTGAACCAAATCAACATTATCAAATATTCTGGAATCACTTCCTGATTCAGCATGGGATGATGTGAATTGGTCCAGTGCTCAGTTAGTAAATTTTTAGATATGCTCACTTCTTTAGTATCATTTGCTATCATTGACTGATTGACATACCAAAATGTAAGCTACATTCCTTGCTGTTGCTGATTCAGATGTTTTTTATCTGAATCAAGACTTGGGCGTATGGGAACATCTATAGTTGAGGGGGTGGGGGCTTTGGTTTCTTGGTGTTTTGAGATATTTTAGAAGTAAAATGAAGTTAGCAAGACTGGCCTTGCTAGGTTTTCATACAAGAAAAGAACTAACACATCTATGGTCTAAGTTTCAGGTTTATTGAACATCAATTTTTTTATTACTTTAACATAATCTCATATGAATAATTTTGCATCAATTAGCATCAAGATTATCTGAGATAATATAAGCAATGCAAATATAAAAAGATACAAACTATATTTTTATATAAAATTTCTTTGTGCATATATATATGTGTGTGTGTGTGCAGGGGCAGATGAGGGTTTCCAGATGGGAAAATTCATTTTATACAAATACGAATGTGAAAGAGAAAACAAATTTCAATGTTTTTAAGGTCAATTTATAATTACATAGGATTACATAGGATTTTTTTATTCATAAAATATCATTATCTAAATACCTAAAAATAATTTAAATAGTACTTAGCCCAAGCAGGGAAAGGGGGGGTTAGACCCCTTGGAACATAACCCCCTCTCCTCCACCTATCTATGCCGGGTGTGTATGTATACAGACCTCTCACCAGGATTTGATTCTGAACTGAAATCAAAAACAAGAAATGTAGTAATTTTGCTACAAGTTTCCATTTGGAGATCTGCATAAATATATGAATATATTTTTTTTTTTACTTAACACAACCAGGCCAGAACTCATTGTCATGTCCAAAACTTCCACTTACCTCTTTTGAAACTCCTGAGACATACATATTGAGTGTTGTGCAAGCTCATACAACAGAAAAGCTATCTCTCAATTCAGTTCATACAGATTGAAATGAACTAGTCTATGTTCATAGTTCACAATTTTGAATTTTCAACAAACTTCACAGTCCTTAAAATGAACTTGTCTGCATTCATTTCTTCCATTATTTTTTCTTTCTTCAAATAGCTTCATTAATCTATTCAGTATTTAAAGAAACAATTGTGAATTATGCAGAAAAATACTTTCCCCGTGAATTTTCAGTATATTTTTACTTGAAAGAATTTTTTTTTCTTGGCAGCCTTTCAACGCTTAAACCCCCATGCATGTCTATTGCTGCCCGTGATCATCAACAGATAGATGTCCGATAAAAGATCATACCAACCTCTATGGTTGAAAAAAGCTATATTCCATTTTTTTTTTCAACATGGCATGCATTGAAACTATCTTTTATTGGAAATCAGTTGAATAAAGATGAAACTGACTTGAAGTTCCCAGGTCGAAATTCTGTCAATTTTTATCAGCAGCAGTGTTAACACACATAATTTATTAAATCATTTTCCAGTGTTTATTTTTTCTATTTCCACATTCATCATCATCAGCCTCTTAGCGACCGTCATTGGACCTTCTCAAGGATTTGCCAGATCTCTTTATTATACACATTGCGGAGCGAATACTTTCATAACTTGTCTATTTTGTCATGTCCCCTTATATTTTACCAGCCATAGTTTTGCATGTGAACTCTGGGGATCCAGTTTGTAAATCTTAATGTCCATTGGTTGATGTTCTTGCAACATGACCTCATTGTTATCTGAGTCTTCCAATTGATTTTATGATATCCCTGTCTCCTGTCTTTCCTCTAATATACTGCGCTGTTTTGTGATCTCTCCATGTGGTGTTGAGCAGGATTCTCTCATGTGCATGTTGCGTGGTCCTCAGTTTGAGAGACAATGTTTTGGTTAGGTTCCATATTTCAGCTCCATAGATAATTATTGAGAGGATGCATCAGTTGTAGACTCTTATTTTTAAAACTAATGCAACTCTCTTGTTCTTAAAGATTGAACTTTGCTCAACCAAAAGCTTGCCATCCTAGAATCATTCTCCATTTGATTGCTTCTTCTTTTGAGTGTTTCATGGAGATCTGTTGTTCTAGGTAGACGTAGTGGTCTACTTCTTTCAGGTATGCATTTTCATTTTGGATTCTTATGTCTTTGTCCTCGACATGTTTATCATACATGACATTTGTTTTATTGAAGTTCATGCATAATCCAACTTTCTTGAATTCTCAGTTCAGTTTGTCTAGTATTACTTGGATATCAAGAGGGTTTTTTGCAAAAAAAGATGATATTGTCAGCCAATCTATGGTCAGGTATTTGTCGTTTATTCTGATTCCTTTATTTTCCCAGTCTCAGTTTCAAAAGATCATCTTGAGGCTGGCTGTAAAGAGCTTCGGTGAGCTGGTCTCACCTTGTCTAATATCTTTTTTGAGTTGGAAGGGCTAAAAATCTTTACCGTACAATAATGAACAGTAAAATCTTTTGAGGGATGTTTTTAGATTAAATGAGAATTTTTTTTATTAAAAAAAGGACCGTGTTGATTGTTGTTGCTTTCAAAAAGTTGCATTTGATAAATGGAACAAATTTTGTTTTGTAACAAAAGTAGCAATGAAGCAGCAATATCTATATTTGAAGTAGTAATATCTATAGTCATTAGTTCTTTTGATTTTCCAATGAAAATATGACAAAAACAATGAAGCAAAATACTTCCAGTATATTATTCCATTTTTTCAAATTTGATTCATCACAGTCAATATATTATTAACCTCAATTCTTAGAGGCTAAATGTGAATGAGTGTTCATAACTCCTGTGAGTGTCATTAACCCCTATAAGAGTCAGCAGCATTCATATTCATGTTCGTAATTTCAAAAATGATGCATATGAAGTTCACTGTTCATCTGAAATACGAGCACATTCAATGAACGCATTCCTTAAGCATGTTCATGCGCAACACTTTATATATATATATATATATATATATATATATATATATACATATATATATAAGTTTTGATGACTTCTGAGATATATTTGTCCTGTAGATCTCTTTTAGAAGTATACTGGGACATTTTAATGCAAGCAATATGCATGTTAATGGGTTGGTTCTGAAATGGTCGTAACAATCAAATATGACTTTGTAATTTTATTTTTTGCACTTATGAATCTATTGTCATTGTTTACTATATTGATTTGTTAGAAGTTACAAATATCTACATATCTTTGCATTGAATAACTTAGAAAAAAAAAGCCCCATTATACCAGCAAGGAAATTGAGATCTTTAATACAGATTTTTGTTAATCTTTTCCTATGATAACAGTCTGGCTGATCATCTTTGCATACAAAAGTATTAGAACTTCATCAACTTTGTAAGTACACTCAAAGGTTAATAGTATTTTTAACTAAAGAAATATCAGAAACTATCAACCAAAACTGTCAACATAAATTTCTTCGGTTTTCATGTTGGTCTGGCTGGTTATGTAAATATGTATGCATTATGCATACAGACTGTACCAATGGAGCTACAGGGATGAAAATTTAAACATCTACCCCGAGATAGGTTTTTGGGGAAAGTTTCAATTTGCAGTGTAAGTTTATGCTAAATTGGTCTTTTAGTTTGTATTGAGCAACATTGACTTGCATTTTTTTTAAATTTGGACTTTTCTAGTGATAACTGCACAACAAAAGATTAGAGAAGTAATTTATTCATTGGTCCCCCACTTCCTTTGTTCAAAATGGCAAATAATGTCTTATTTCATAAGTACAGAGAAACTATATCCAAGAGATAAGCAAAATTGAAATCTGTGGAAACCAGAATCACTTCTACCAATTAGAACAACGGTGAGTCTTCCAAGTGCAGCAGGTGGTCTGGCTTCTTTTAAATACTCAGCCCCCAATTATTTCATTTTAACAAAAAAAAACAGTGCCACAGGCCTCCCCACCCTTTTCTCACCTGCTTACACTGATTCCCTGTTGCCAAAAAAACAATAGAAAAAAAAATTAAAAAAACTACGTACAATAAAAAAGCTGGGAAGAGTAGACGTGGAATTGCAGGTGCTATTGTTGGTTTGTCTGTGTCCGAAAGTCATTGAAAGAATAAGATTTTGATAACGATCAACACTCAAGCTGTAAATGTCAGCATTATGAGTTTGCGGAGAATAGGTATAAAACTTATCATCTAGTGCCCCCCAACACTAAATCTCTACAGAAAAAAAAATTAAGAAACCTAACAAAGGGTGATATTGAATCAGTTCTTTTACTTTTGGTGAAAAAGTAAGAAAATATGGTGTGAAGCCAGAGGAATGCTTTTCTTGAGTTGAATAACAATAATATGAAAGTACCGTTTCCTTTGGGCTATGTTACTCTCTCACACACGTCATCAACAAACTTGTGCATGAGTGTGTGTATGTAAATAAATAAATAATAGAAAGGTTAACTTTCATTTCCGAGGTTTAAAAGAAAACAAATTCCAAGAGAATCCAATTAGGTAGGTTATCTGCGGAGGTGTTCCGTGTAATATTGTTATTTGATTTGGAAAAAGAATTATATAATTTTTCTATACATTCTTTGTAGAAAACAGTCCATTGTTGTTTTGGTGGGTGAAATACCAGAATATGTTAACAATAAAAATGGCAATTTTGAACCTGAAGAAGATCCTCTCATAGAAATTAGGGATATATTTGTTAATATATACATACATACAAGTGTGGATCAATAATTCCAGAGCCTGATACAGTTATTAACTGGCAATTTTAAACCTTGAAAAGATCCTCTCATTGAAATTAGAGCTATTTTGTCAATATACACATAAGGACAAGGATGGATCAATAATTTCAGAGCCTGACACAGTTAGCCTAATTTCAATGAGAAATTTTCATTATATAATGCTTACTCAATGATGAAAGGAGAAGCATTGAATTGAATGCATTAACAAGGAAGCAGGTCATGTTGAGAAATAAACCTTTGTTGCAGATATATGTGCATGCAGATTTCTAAAAAAAACACTATCACAATTTCAAAACAGCATGAAGTATGACTCAATTGTTTCACCCCTTCAACCATAGTAATCATATAATGGTCATCATCCTTCTCCTTCAAGTTTATTGGTGACTAAGAAAAAAAAAAATGAAAACTCTACATTGGTTCATAGCTTATGGTAATGTCACCAGGGCAATACATGACACACCCTGTTAATCCTTTATGTAGATATATCTTTGGCAGAAAAGGCTGACAGACCACAGGAGAGATGAAATCAGGAATAGTCATTATATACTGATTCATTGAACTTTTCTGTCTGTCATCTACCACTCCCAACCTATTTCTCATATGATCCATCGTTTGCAAAACTTCTGTCATTCATGGAGACATTCTTGACCACTCCTGAATGATTCAACTGCTAATCACTATTACAGCAATGCTTGGTCGTTTGCCAATATTGTCCTTATCAAACAAACCTTGAAACTCCAAGGGCTAACTATAACCCTAAACATGAAATTCCCTTGTGGACCGTATGGCTACAATTATTCATTATTCAGATTTGCATCTGTATTTTATGCTTGCCATATTTTCTTGATTGCATGTTTGGCAACTCGTGTTCTTCCTTCGTCTCATTCCTATTCATCTTGGGGACTTTGTATATTTCTTTGTCAGGTGTCTGGCCAGTTTAACAGTATTCACTTCCCAAATGTCCACCAAAGCTGAAGCCAACTGCTTGGCTGTCAGTTGTGGCTTGGACCAAGGGAATTCAGATTGTTACCATGATGGATTTGATTCATACATTCAAAAGTTTAGCAAGACTCTTTGACACCTTCTGTGTCTCTACTCTATCCAACTGCAAACATTGACATATGAATATAAACAAATATGTATATATATGCATATACATATATATACACACACACACACACATATATATATATATATGTACATATATCAGTAGTGTATGGGGCTTTGAATCAGAGTTTTGCTCACAGGTATAAATGAGAAAAAACGCAGAAATATTTTACTCTGTAAAAAGTGATAGACAGTAAAAGCCTTTTTAGCACAATGTTGGGAAGGAGGTTGCGATTGCAAATAGTAAAGTTTCACACACTTAAAAGAATTAAGGAAAAGTCATTTAGTGGTTCAAAATGTCAAAATTGCCTTTACTAGTAGATGCATGGTAAAACACAGAATAGGAGAAAAATGTTTTGAATTTGTTTTCTAAAATAAATCCTTAAAAGCTATTTTGACTGACAGAGAATAGCCAGCCAGAAAATGTTTACACCTTTCCTACATTGTACCAAGATGGCTTTTACTGTCCATTGCTTTTTACAGGCACTAAAATATTTGTGCATCCATAGCTCAGACCACACCCATGATACAAAACCCTGTATGTCATTTATACATATATATATATATATATATATATATATATATATATATATATATATATATATATATGTGTGTGTGTGTATGTGTGTGTGTGTGTGTGTCCATTCATATGTGTGGTTGCATCTGTAGAAATGACTGCCAATAAACTATATCACTGAAATTTTCAAAAATCATTGTCCTCAAATTCACACTCGCACACATACAGTAAGGTTTTGATACTGTATGCTCAGTAGTATTGCGGTACAAATTAATGTAACCAAGTATAAGCTGAAAAAAGACCTTGAATATTGCACTTTTGAACAGTATAGAACATTTTTTTCACCTTCAAAGGATAAGAAGGAAATAATCTTTATAAGTCAGACACCTTTGGTTCTTTTTTATACTTTTTAAATATTCTTCCTCAAATACTTCAGCTAGAACAGTTATATGCTCTATTCCGTGAATTGAGCTGGAGGTTTGATTAAAAACATATATCTGGGGTTATAAAGATTATGTAAGATTATATAAAGGATTATGTTATCAAGCATTGTTTAAAATTACATTTTAAAAATCTATTTGTGTTTTTTACATGTTTGTGTGTGGGTACCTTGTATGTTTGAGGTCAGGTGTGTAAGTGAGTGCATACATTAGCTCATTCTGGACCTAATCAACAGGTCAGTTGTTAGTAATCTGGTAGCAAGTAGGCTACAAAGCAGACTCTTGAAAGTTTAGTGTAGCTGGTGCATCACACCAGGGCCTGGATGGTTCAGGGGTGGTCCAGGAGTTTCTTGGATTCATAAGATTCAGAAAATGTCAAGATAGTTGATATCTCAGGACTTAAATCCCTTGCATTTTAGCAGTCTGTGATTATAAACTATATGATTCTCTGCATATATTGGTGAGGGTCCCTCAAGGAGCCATGCATTCATGATCCCCCCCACTCAAAAAAAAATCTTTAGCTCGAGAGGGAAATATTCATTATTTTACATGGTCTTAATTATGGACTAAGTCTTTTTTCCTAAAGGATAACGATATCTTGCAGAAATGAATGACAAATAAATCTTCTCCCGTCTAATTAACTGGGATAGCTGCCATATCTCTAATCATACATTTTATTTCTGTTTTGCAAATCAGAATAATTAAATATTTTGCACTGATCCCATTTCAGATTTAAATCTCAGTTATAACTCTTTTCTGTCTCATATATTAGCTTGTTACATATGAAATGTTGCTTTTTGCATAGTTAAATAAAGGATGACATAAACAACAAAAAACAGAAAATATTTAATCAAAATATTTGAAGCAATAATCTTTTCCCAATGATCCTATAATTATATGTCATCTTTATAAAACTATTTAGATTTAGTGGTAAAAAACTTAGTAAAAGCTTGAATTATGGCTACCCTATCATTGAAACTTCTATTACAGATATGAAGTTTAAAATATTGGAAAGTCTATAGCCTATAGGAGAAAGGTCAGGTGAATCTGGAGGATACTACAAGACTATACCAATAATCTAAACTTAGACACAGTCAGCTAAGAGGTGTGGGATAGAAACTGTCATGAAACATTTCATGCTGTTTATATGGGACCTATTTTTCAACTTTTCAATTTTTCATATTACCTTGAGATGACATGGTAAGGTTGCAGTTGGTATTCCTACAGTCTCTAGAAAGAGCTTGACCAATCTTTGTGGGTTATTAATCACCGCTATTACAAATCTTCTTCATTAAGAACAGGTTTGGGCCTTCCTCAAGATTTATTATTGGTATCCATTTTTTCTGACTTAAATATAGTGGACCAATGGTAAGTAGTTTGCACCATAGTAGTATTCATTCCAAATGCTTTGTTGATGTTATCAGCAACTTGAGTAGCATTGTGTCCTGATATAAAATCATACTTGAAAACTGATTCAACTTCTTGAGTAGACACCATCCCTACAAAGGGCTCAAAAACCCTGAATAATAATTTTATCTCTATTTACATTGGAGGTTGAAAAAATACAATTACATAAGTAAATCTATCTCTTAAAGCATTATTCTATGTATGAAAAATATATATTTCTTCATGTGCTCACCTGATAGCCTATCATTACATGTTAGACATGGCAAAATTGACTTCAAAAATTTCAGTTCCTTCTAAATCCATTAACATAGCCCCAAAGGCCTGTCACACTAACAAAGTATGGACCAGCACTTTGAATTTATTTCTGAGCTTGTTCATATGAAATTCACAGGGTGAGTCTCTTTGTTGATTGTCTCATCATTATCATCGGTGTTTAATGCATGTCATTGGACATAGAGAAGTCTGGCAAATCTTGGGGAAGATCTATCATGGGCGTTACAGAGCCAATACTTTCTATCGAAAAAAAATATCTGTACCATGTTCCATATCTTTTTATCCACTACAGCACTGCAAACAGCCATACCTACCTACCAAGAGCAGATAGAATGGGTGCTAAGAGACAGAGGAGCTCTAAGGCCACACTGAATGATATCGGCAGTGACCAATCCACCAGACACCTAGCCAATATGTCAAGGGCCAGTATGGCAGGGCAGGGCACGGCCGAACACTCCCTACGGTTTGCACAATGGAAATTATATTCGCTGTTCCTTCTAGGTCAACAGTCCCAAAAGGCCCAGCCACATCACTTGCCTTGGGTGGAAGTGATATGCTCCAACAGCAACTACCCAACAAAAAAACAAAAGAACAATATTAAAATAAATAATTACTATATACATAATAATTATTATGTATAGATATGTGTATGATTTTTATTTGCCTGCAAGTGAACTATATTATGATTTGCTTATATATTTCTCTAAATGGCAGCAACTTCAGATATCTTTGGATAATGTAGATTTACATGTTTGTTAAATGTTCAAGGAGAGTAATTTTTATGCTTTAATAAATGTTGTATCATACTGACAAGATATTAGTCCACTTCATATGTTAACATATGTGTATATATATATATATATACATACATATATATGTATCAATACATGTGACTGTTTCTTCCTACATATCACTCTATCGTTTAAATGTCACTCTTTAGGTAGTTCAATAGGAGGGTAGAGAGATAGAGAGGTAGAGAAAGCAAATAAGAGAGAAAGAAAGGGAACATAGTAAAAATGAATCAATATGTTGTCATGGTGAAATACACGTCAGAGATGCCTATCTAACATTTGTTTTTTATGAAACGGAAGGCAAAAAAGGAAGAAAAAAAGAGGAAGTACAGACAAAGAGAGAAAGGAAGAGAAGATAGTGAGAAATATGAAAAAAGAAAGGATGAACTTTATTTTGAAATGACTGATCCAGATAAATGATCCCCAGTCATGAAAAAAGATGTCACTTTTCAGACAAAGAAATTATTAAGAACTAGCTGGACCCATGAGAATAGGAACATTTTTGCATATGAATCTAATTCATGTTCGTCTAACATTTAGATAAAATCATGGACCGGCTACGAAGATTGGGAGATGTGGGTAAGAATGAGAAGACATAGGCAAAACAGTAACTGAAGAGTAGAGGCATGAGATAATGGATAATCTGACTTGTCAACATCCATGGAATTTCCTCGGGCGCACTTAATATACATGAATGTATCTATATGTATGCTTCAGTCTGGTTATATATGTCTTTGTAATACTAGTACATATGTGTACTTCCCTGAAAAATAGAGAAGTTCTTCAGCAGATTTTAGTGACAATACTTTTGCATTGAAAAGTCTTAGTAGAATATTAATCACGAAAAAATATATTGATTTTTTCATCTGATAATATATGAAAGTATCCAGGATATTCATAAGATTAGCTTTTTTGAAAATCACAATTTTGTGAAAGAAATTCTGAATAAATAGATTTTGATATTCTACTAACTACAACTGCTGCACATCTTCTGTTTGTTTGTTTTCATTTTGTGTAAAAATTCACAAGTTGATAATTATGTAACTTTATTTCCTCTTTATGTCAAAGTTGTTTTACTTTTTCATTTGAAGCTTAATCAATACTTTGCCTGTGAAGAGTTTTTCTCACACACTGAAGCCAAATATCAATAAATTTTCTGAATAAAACAAACAAATAAGCATATTTTAAGATCAGAATAAATGTTGAATCAATAAGTTTGGCTTGTGATATATAGTCAAAATTTTTTTTGATGCTTATTTCTTACTTTCAGGAATCCAAGTCTGGCATTTGGCCATATCAAATATCAAACTCATTATTAAGGTTAAGTAATCATTGTTACAGTTACTCTTTCCATATCCAATCACTGTGGCCTTACAAATGGCCCAACTGACCAACCAGCCAAGTGGGCCACAGATTCTTCTCTTTTTGATTGTCTGCATGTTATTGTATGTCCTTGAGGCTCCTGGTCTCATTTTGAGGCTACAACTTGGCAAACTTGCATGAATATACTTCTAAACACCATTAAAAATCATTTTTTTTGTATTTCGGGGTCTCTATGGTCATTTTGAACCAACAATGCCTGAATCTTAAGCTGGTATCTTTTAGATAATTTTTGTTTGAAGATCTTTTTATTTTTAGATAATTATCTCTGGTGCAAGTGCTAGCTGAGGTGATTCATTCACGTGAGGTATGGTTGTGAGATATGGACATTCTTCTACTTCAGTTTATTTCATTTTGCAACATGAATGAAGGCCAGAAGCAGGATAATGTATACCTGAATCAAAAAGTCATCAACATGAAGGAAAATTACTTTCTTGACTAGAGTTATCAAAGAGGGAGAGAGGGGGCTATTTGAAAGAGTTTTCAAATATCGGGGACTCAAAAGCTTTATAAATAGTAAGTCACCTATTGCATTCTTATTGACATTATACCATAAGATAGTAATATATATATATGATAAGGATGTATTTGTACATATATGAATTACAAAATAATTCAGTATGAAAGGGTTGTTTCCCCTGATTGAGTGATAGTGCTTGTTTATCTATCACCAAGTGTACTTATCAAATCTCACAAAATGTTAGAGGGGCCCCCTTGGGCCTCAAAATCTCCAGCTACACCACTGCCCGTGACTTGCTACCTAATCTGATCAACCTCATTACTGTTTAAATCTATTTACTCTTCAAACGCTAATGATTCCATTTTCAGATTACATTCATTATTGAGAAAAGCATTGATTTAAATCTTTGAAACATTTTTGTATTGTAAACTACTTCCTATTTTTGTGTTGGTACACTAGATCATTTTGCCAGTTATTTTTTCGATGTTTATCAAGAGAAGATCAAAGTATATCCAATTGTGAATGAATGGCAATGGCACCAGGGATTACTGCTATCAGTGAAAGGTCGTAAAATGTGGAGGATATTTCAAAATTTGAAAAAAATTTAGAACATTAAAACTTGGGAGTCAGGGATTAAGAGAAAGCATGTATATATTTTTAAAAAAAGAAATTTAGATGCTGCATAAATCACATGAAAATTGGTTTGTTAAAGGTCCAAGAATGTTGAACGAAAAACATCCACAATTCCAATTTACTTTGTCAAAATGGCTAACGTTCAGGAGATAGATAGAATCATATATGTAGAGGTGGAAATACATGGAAATCTGATTGTAACCCATAATACACACACATTTTTCTATGCTGTTGGTACTGACCATGCTCTAGGGCATCTGATCTGTGCTCTGGAAGTCGTGGGTATAACACTGAATCAAGGTATTCAAACTAAGTTCTTCCTCATTTTGTCCAAATCAACAAGACTCTCTGAAAAAGTAAGGAACATGACCAGCCTTTGACCTGATGTTCAGATCAATCATTATGCCCTTTCTTCCTCAGCTGCCACGAGGTAGAAAAAGATGGTGGATGACACCAAATTTGGGAGTTTTTCAGCAATGCTTTTCATCATGAAAGTGAAAATCAATTCAACCTAGTCACCAAGGCAGTCATGTCTCAGAGGATCACCAGTGATCTGTGTTGACAATCATTCAGTGGTCAAGCTCTGTTTGAATCATTTTTCATTGAATCAAAACAAACACTATCAGCTTGTGGGCTCCAATGGAAAAGTGTCAACTACAAACATGGAAAACTTGCGGCAAGGAAATGACACTCAAAGTTGTTGGGGAAGTCCTTGAGCTGAAAGACAATTGCTCGTTGTTCACTGATAGTTTCCAAATCTTGAGAAGAAATTTTGAGGAAACTATTGGTAAATTTGAACTGTCAGTAGTCCCAAGGACACTTTTTGTTGCTGACGGACAATTATTACCATGTCAATGGAAGAGAAAACACATGTTTGTTCTAGAAAATATTCAAATTTTCATTGATGTGTGTGCATATTGTCCATGATACAAAATAGACAATAGTGGAAACTCTGAAAGCTGCCTTTTTTAATAAAATGGCAAATGTTCAATCATTGAGAAGACTTGACTGGATAAAAAAAGCCTTTGCTGAATCAGCTGACCACTTTACTGTATGTACCATTAGAAAATATGATGGTATAAATGAAATACATTTAGTATTTGACAAATATGATATTGAAAAATGTGTTGTTATGACATGGGGTGGCAAATGTAGAACAACTCACAAAGACATGAACTATCTTGACAGCAACCAGGAGGAAGCTGACACAATGTTGATACTGTACGCAGCAGATGCTACTGAAAATGGTGCCTCAAATATCGAGTTTCATTCCCTTGATGTAGATATATTTGTACTTGTGGTGCATCATTATCCTAAACTTTGTAGGGCTGTGTCATTCGTGATTGCTTAAGCGAAAGTCCATTAGATCAATCATGTTGGACCTGTTCATGATGCCTTGGGATCTGATAAAGCAGTAGCATTGTTAGGGTTCCATACTTTCTGGGGGAGTAACAACACTTGTTGTTTTGGTGGGAGAGCAAAGCAGACTTTCTGAATAAACTTCCAGAATGCAGATGTCATCAATATTTTGCCATGGCTAGTTTCAGAACTATAGCCAAAATTGATGATGGCACTTTTGCGAATTGAGAGTAATTCATTTGCCAGGTCTATCTTCCAGGGACAAAAATCACAGAGGTGAAGGATCTGAAATGGTGGTGAAAAGTTACCACCTACTGTTAGAACCTTCCATCAGTAAATTTTGAGAAGTCATCACCGGTCTACTGTTTGGGGCGTTGCCATCTTTGCATGTCCAATGATTCTATCTCTAGAGGGCTACGGATGGAAACTTTAAGACAATGAATTGGTTCCTGTCACGACAGCAAAGGAGACTTGCTCAAACATCTATCTTACAATTGGTGAAATGCAGATATAAAACAAGTTGCCAAACAAACAGATGTTCATGTAAAAAAGCTGGACTCAGTTGCAAAGATCTCCGCAACTTCACTGAGGAAGATGAAATATGTGAAAATGTAGAACTGGTTGTCTTTGCAGATAATGATTATAAGCAGAATGAAGATGAATTAAATATCTTTGATTTGTAATAGATGAGAATAAGGTCCAGTCCTACTGGATATACAAATAATCTCATTATGTTGTTGGGTAATGTAAATCTTCTAAGTATACTCTTAGTATGGTTAAGGTAGAGTTTAGATACTTCGAAATCGAGTTTGATCTAACTGCCACTTGTCATATGCCTAATGGACAGATCACTATTAATAACCACGTGTATCACCCAGCAACTTCAGTGCTTTTGCAAATGCATTCTTTATTGTTCCTCGTGGACTTCTGTATGCCACTTGATCCCTTGAGGTGTCTTACACGCCATGTGTTATTCCATAAGCCTTACTGGAATATTGATCTTATGCGTTAGTTTCAATATACTTATGTGGACCAAAAACTGCAAGTCAAAATTTATAGAGCATATCTGGATGATCAGAATGATAGCAAAATGCAGTTGCATGAGCTTAAATGCCTTTATTTTAGATCCTTACAAATATTTTAAAGACGTGTGAATTAATTTCTGCTTGTTTCATGACTGTCTAATATAAAATACAATTGAACTACATGCTTTTTGTATTTTATGCATATATTTCAATTGTTCAAGTCACAATATGTATCAACATTATTTTTTTTCAATTTTGAGTTGCTCAGCAAGTTGACTATACTATTTTTTTCATTGTTTCCTCCACTAGAAGTGAAGAAGTTGCCAGATTGCCAGCAATCATTTTCAAGTACTTTAGAGTCCCCTTTATCAAACTGAGGACTTTGCTAAGAGTGAAAGTCACATGGTTTACTCTCTGAGGCACTAGAGAAAGCAAGTTTGTCATGATTCAAATAAATGGAATAAGCCAGAGAGGCAGATCATAGAAGCGCCAGTGCTTTTCTTGTGTGAAGGCCTTGATAAGACAATGTTGACTTCTTTATTTTCAAGCTAAAATTGGGTCAGAAAACAACTAGAAACATCTAGATTGTCCACTTTTATATCTGAAATGTGGGAAATATATTACATATTAATTAAAATATGAATTAAATTTGACTTTAAGCTTCATCATTTACTCAATCAAAATATAGTTTAATTCATCAAAAGTATTACTGATTTTTGTAATCATGAATTAAATAAAAATATCATTTCTATCTTAAAAAAATCATTTAAATAGCAATTCCTGACATCTAGACTCAATCAAAAACATCCAGATTAAGATGAAAACATATGAATTGGCAACACTGATTAAGGGATGTCACACATTTCAATATGTCAACCTGTCAGTCAATTACAGATAGAAATTGATGCTAGAGATACTACTGCATCTAAAAGTTGTAGCTTTCTTCAACGATCGAAAGCAACTTCCCAATGTTAACAAATTCTTAAGAAACCCAAAGAAAAGATAGTTATTGTTTGTAAAAAAAAAAAGAAAATTGAACGATAATAGTGTCATTTAGTCACTAATGGAGGGGGTGTTGTTTCCTTAACCACGGAATCAGGCACTTTAACCCACAATAGGTCAACTATGGTTCAGAGGAGAGTTTCTGTAATTTTAGAGGGAAACAAATTTTTTTTTGTACATAGAGAGAATAGAGAAAAACTTGGCTAGTAAGTTTTCTCTATTTAAACTCCTTCCTCTATTTATTTCTTATATATATATATATATATACATATATATATATATATATATATATATATATATATATATATATATATACACAAGGATGGGTGTAGTACATTTCAACAAATGTACAAACAAAACTTGTAGACACGCAATAATTTCAATTAGAGAAAATGAGAAGTTATACATATACGTACATAAAATCATCAACATAAAGTTAATACGAAATAACAGACTTAGAAATAACACAGTAAACATAACACGCAATGATTTCAAGTCCAGACAAGGTGACCCAATTTATCGCCTAAACTCAAGAGAGAAAAAATGAATATTTTGGACAGATTAAAAGCCACGAGAAAATTTCACCTCATGATTGTAGACCAATATTTTGGTTTTCAATGCATGGAACCTCAAGTTGTGAAATAAATTAATGTAACCTTATAATCTCATTATACATATACATATATGTATATATATATATAGGGTATCACAGGGCACAGTGAATCATGATGATTCCCCAACAAAAGAAGATACACAATAGTATGGCTGCTCCTCTGCACAGTGTGAAAGCCAAGGGACTAAATTTTAAGCCAAAAATAATATCTAGAGATACTTTTACTTTCATTAAAGAGCCACAACTGTTCAGGATTTTCAAATTTTGATATATGAAGCAAAATCAAGATTGTATTAGAATTAATGTTTTTCAAACTACAAACACTGTTACTGCACTTTAGAGAAAGGTTATCTTTTTGAATGGTTATTGTGGGGTACAATGAATTGGGGCAAAGTTGATCACTTCTGTCTACACATTATCTCCAAGGAATCTCTTGAGGATGAACAATGGGGTACAGAAAAGGTGGCTAGATTTTGACACGGATCAATGGATTTTTTCTTGATGGAAAAATATTTTTTAATTTTTTTTCATACATTTATGTATTCACTCATGTCTCTCCTTACAATATCTCGAATAGTTCTTGATGAATTTCAATAAAATTTGATAATCAGTTTCAGAAGATGTGGATAAATTTCAAAATGGATCTATGCAATATTATGCGATTGCATTGTAGTTATATGTCTACTACACATTACATCACCAAAATTTCCTGTCTGTCCACAAGTTCTCAATGAATTACCATGAAATTTTGTAGAAGGGTGTGCAATGAACCATGCAAAATGTGATAAAAGATTAGGACAGAGATATACACAATTACTCCCCCAGACAATGGCATTGACAGAGATATGTACTCCCTGAGTATTTTTAGTTTCTTTAGTGTGCCTATGGACATCACGACTCACAACATGGATCCCAAGGGATCACATGAGAAAACAAAGTCAACAGAATACAAGATGGAGAGATGAACTAGACTAGTTCTGAAAGTATAGGCTCCACGATGCCCATGATAGAGAGATCTACCTAATCCTGGGGAAGGTCTATATCCAACAACAAATGATGATGATGATGTGTGCACCTAATTTTTGCCAATGAATGTTGGAGAGATTTTTATGATCAGTTTTTGCAACCAACTCCACTATTGAATAACACCTTAGTAAAATGTGTGGTTAATTTCTCTCTCTGACTTCTTTAAATCATTCAATCTTATGCTGATTCACAGTGCCTCTTGTGATAATTCACTGTGCCCTAGTGTACAAGGGCTGGGGCACCATAGATCTGAAAAAGAGAAGTGCCTGCCTCTATTTTAGAGAGATATCATTTTCAACCCAAATCAGGGGAAACAAAAAAATAAGTTTTTAAAAAAAAATTGAAAAAAAAAAAAATTTAAAAGATAAAAAATATGTAAGATAGAGAAAAGTAGTTAATGATTAAAGAAAAATGTGGGCAATGATTCTCTGAACAAAATTGCAAATAAAAATGGTGACTGTTTCGTTAGATTTTCAAGTAGAAGTCTTCTGTGGCATCGTACAGTCTCCAAGTTAAGATTACTCAAATGAAAAAGTAAGAACAGCGACATTGCAGATTCTCTTTTTCTTCTCTTCATACAGGTGTATATCGATATAGCATAGTTTGTGATATGCAGGTTGAGGACTCCAACATGTTTGCCTATATTGTTACCCACACATCCAGAAAAATGCAGATAAAAACAGAATCCCATCAAAAAACTTACTTGTTATAACAAAAATAATAAATTTCTAAAATTTGCAATCAATTGACATATAATTACAGACTGAGGTGGAGGATAATATGTAAATAATTAAGCAGAAAAAATGTAGATAGGAAAAGTGTTAAATTTGCACCCTTCACAAACAAACAAGGTTTTAATGGTAGGTCTGATTGCACTCCCACAGTCACAGGGATTGTAGACCCCATACACCGTCTCTGTAGGTATGTATCTTAAAAGTATAATTCAGTAGTTTTTACGTACAGACTTGGTGTATGTGTACACAATACAGGACAGGAAAAGGGGATGCGAAGAGTGAGTTGAAGTGGAAACAGAATGGGTTGAAATGCCTGCTTCGAGAATAGCCTAAAGCCATTTTTGATTCTGATGGTAATTAATTATTGAAACATAAATGAAAACATTTGAATGTAAGGAGGGTGTATGAACTGTTTAATTGACAGACACCTGCACATACATACACGTATTTATAGATATATTAGAAAAATGATTATTTAGCTCTGCCAAAGTTGGAAGAGGTATATATATATAAATATATTCACTTGTATCCAATCTGTTTATCTATACATTACTGCAAAAAATACTCTATGAAAATCTGTGGAAAGGTAGCCTCTGAACTACAGAAGGAGTGATTAAATTTTACAGAGGATCCAGGGATATGTTTTTGATTCAGAGATATTTTTTTCATTATTCTGTAAAAAACAGGAAATGAAAATGCTAAATTTGAATTTTAAGGGAAGTAAGTCAGTATTTTTCAATTGAAGTTTCCTCATTTATTAGAAACTGTCGACATGAAATTCCACAGTTTATAAGTTGGTATGGTTGGTTCACTGGCTACGTATGTGTCATGTGTACAGACCACACCAATAGAGCTAGAGGGCTGTAAATCAAATATTTACTCTTCATTATGTTGAGGAAAAATGGTTTTCCAGCTTTTACAGAATTCTTCTCCTAAATAGGTTTTTGGAAGTGAATCCAATTTGCTATGTACCTTTATGGTAGATTGGTCTCTTACTTTGAGTCAGGCATTTGAAATTGTTTTTTGAAAACTCAGACTATTTTGGTGATCACTGCCAATTAATAAGCAAGAACCATAACTTATCTAATGATGATCCTTGAATTTTTCTAATTGATCACCTTCAACATGGCATACTGCCAAAAAACAGTTTCTACTGAGTGACGAACAAGACCGGTTTTTTAATCCTTTATTTTCAATCAGTTTTTAGTCAGGGTATAGAATAGGCAGAGGAATGAGCTCCGAGTGGTTTCTAGTTACTGTTACACTTGAAAAATCATAGGTTATTACTATTAATATCATCATCATTACTACTGATATTATCACACGTTTATTTCATGCTATGGTTAGTTAAAGTGTCACAATGATAATGATGATACTTTTACAATAATCAAGAATAATAATGATGATAGTACCATAAATAACAGATTTTTTTTTCCGCTGCGAGAAATAACATGATTAGAAATCATGATTATTATTATTTTTACAACTATTATTATTTTCTCTGGTATTGCCATCATTATTATCTTTCAATGAATTTATAATATTTGGGTTTCTGTAAAAAAATCAAAACCTAAAAAACTGGTGTTAATCTCGCCTGTATTTGATAAATGTCTCAGGTTTCTTAAAAATTGATATGTGAATGTTTTTAATGTTTGAAACCAAAATCAGTGGGTTTATTGAAAATATTTTTTCCCTGAAAATCATCACTGCAGATCAAGTTTTGAGCACTTGTTTTTTTGTTTTTTTTTATTTCATCTATAAAAATTTGGCTCAGTCTTATATTTTTTAAACAAAGTATGCCAAGCGGTTTCTGGTGCCTTCCACACTTTCAAAGTTATAAACAGACTCAATTGCGATGCTAATGATTTCTCCTAAAATATTTTGACTTAGCTCAATACTTGACATTTTGAGGATTTTAAGAAATTTTAGAAAATGTTGAAAAAAAACATGTAGAATTATTCCATGTCATAACTTATCCGTATAACAGGCTATGACAATTTCAGTGGCTGTTTAGCTCAATGGTAAGAGCAACGTTACATTGAAGTGGTACCCTCTTGGTTGCAGGTATGATTCCTGCAATAGTCCCATTCTCTTTAATTGTTTATTCTACTTACATAGTCAAAACCAAATGGTACATTCACCTTGTGATAACAGCTAATCATTTCAAATAAGAGTTTCCATATAATATAACACAATTTATAATTTATTTATACTAATTTCACAGAAAAATTAATTGCACGGAAGAACATCTTTGAGTTTACACACACACACACATATATACATATATATATACATATATATATATATGTGTGTGTGTGTGTGTGTAAACTCAAAGATTTTCTTCTGTGCAATTATATATATATATATATATATATATATATATATATATATATATATGTGTGTGTGTGTGTAAACTCAAAGATGTTCTTCTGTGCAATTAATTTTTCTGTGAAATTAGTATTCTTAAAGATGATATAAAAGTTGATTCGCTTGCAGTCTGAGATCAAAGCTGACATATTGGATTTAATATTTACATGGGTGGACATTCAATAGAAATGACAATGATAACGAGACATGTCTGTTGTTATATTTATTGATCCCTCATCATTGAATTTATTCTTTAGGTAACCTTTGTAAGTAAGCCTAATTTCATGAATAAATGTTCCTCCTACACGGATAATTATATCATAACAAAATGGATGACAGTAACTCCTGTTTTACCGACTGGCTGCTAAGCTCAGACACTAAAGAGCAGCATCGCAATAAGATAGCCTCCTGGTGGATGCAGTGGTTTAATTTCTTTAATTGTTCATCACTTTACACTGTCTAAGCCAATCAACATACTCACTGTGAAGAATAGGGTGTCAATTTGAATAGAGTTCCTAATAAAAATAAGGTATTGATAATTATTCTGTCATATTGAATATCCATTTCATTATGATATAATTGTCCATGTTAGATGAACATCAATTGAGTAGGTATGGACAAATATCAGAGGTTTAAAAACAAGGGTTTGATGAGCATGGAAATAAATTCTTTGCTTTGTTTGAAAGACGCAGTTTTAATCATGTTAAAAGCACTGACTAAAAACTCAATGGAACAGGTCTGATTAATAATTCAATGGAAGACGCTGTATGACTAAGATTCTTTGGCAACATGCTGTGCTGGGCGTGATCAATTAAAAAATCCAAAAAGGGAGTGATCAAGGAATAAGTCACATCTACTGCTTTTTGTTGGAAAGTGATCACTAAAAAACGTCTGAATTTTCAAAAAACAAACGTATATGTTGCTGGACACATACTAAAGGATCAATTTAGCATAAACTCACATTGCAATGGGATGGGGAATTAAAAGAAAGGAAAAGATTTTTCTAGAAGTAATGAGTAAATGTTGGGAATTTCAGCTCACTAGCTTCTTCTGTACTGCCTGTATGCATGATACAGAGCCAGCTAGCCAGACCAGATTAAAACTTGAAGAAACCAGTATTTCTAGTATTTTTCCAACCCTAAACATTAAGAATCATCAGGGTTTTGCAATATTTTTTTCTGAGAGAAGAGATTGCCAAATTTCTAGAAAATTATGACATCACCAATGTTTGAAAGAAGCATCTTCATTCCTTACCTGATAACTAAGGGCAGGCATTCTGAAACATTTCCTTTCGCCCATAACAAATCATTCTCTCTGATATACTCCTTATGAAAAACGTTGTGTAAAATATATGGATACCATAGAATAAACAATAGGCATGTTGTATTTGTTAGTGATTTCACTTCATTTAATGTTACATTTTTAGTTAGATGGATGACTTTGACTCCTCCCCAACAACTAACTAAATTCTAAGCATAATTTTTCAGAGTCACATAAGCATATCATTTTCAAATTGGAAGAAATTTGTTTTCTGTTATATACATAGCTGAAAAACCTTGCTCTCAACTAATTGGTTGTGATAACTTCAAGATTCCAGTGTTTTTATCAATCTTGAGTACCCCTATAATTTTTCTAACACATCCATATTGGAAAGCATACCCCAGTTCAGGAAACCCTGCACTTTGGTATAAGAATACACATAAAAATTTATCTAATTATTCAATTCATTCAGATCGGCATCATTATAAGTATTTCTATCACAACTAAAGAATGTACTCTTTTGTTTTGTGCCTGGAATTATAACATTGATCTTGCAATGTTCAGGGGAATTTGAATGGAATTCTTTATTTTGACTCTGAAAAGCTCTGAATTCTAATCTGTTTATCAGTTCAAGAGTTCTCTCCAGAATAGAATTGAATTTGGTGTGTCATTGCGATCGATGCGCAAGGTATGATCCTTTGAATAATCAGTCAGAAATAATCTCTCCGTGAGAGGATCTGTTCTTTTAATGTCCCAGAGGATCAATGATACAACAAAGAGATCAAAATATTGCAATAACGGTCATATGATGAGAATGCTGTTCCCCACTCCAAATCATTTTTCTATTCATTCATTTCTTGTCGCTTGCAGCCAGGTCAATCAAAGATTTCAGAGGGATAAGGGAGTGGGGGTCTTTGCCTTGCGTTATTGATGTCATGTACAACAAACATGTTGAGGACAAAGACACAACTGTCCCAATCAAAAGCGCTGACCTGAAAAATAATAGACCTCTTCATCTGCCTCAGACAACAAATATCTATGAAACCCTCTAGCGAAAAATCACTCGAGGTTGGCATGCTTTTGGTAGAGCAAGCTCAACCTTTAAGAACGAGGAAATCCCATTAGTTCTAAAAGATAGGGGTCTACAACCAATGCATCCTTCTGATAATTACCTATGGAGCTGGACCACGGACTTTAATCAAAAGATTAACCCTCAAACTAAGAACCATGCAACGTCCACATGAGAGAGTTATGCTCAACATCACATGGAGAAATTACAAAACAGCACAGTATATTAGAGGAAAAACAGAAGTCAGGGATATCATAGAATCCATTAAGAAACTCTAATGGCAGTGGGCTGGTCATATTCTAAGAAAATTAAACAACCATTTGACATTATTATCACAACGTGGATCCCCAGAGATCACATGCAAAACTGTGGCCAGCAAAATATAAGATGGCCTGACAAACTAGACAAGTTCTGAAATTATTGGCACTGCATTGCCCATGGTTAATCCTGGAGAAGGTCCATGTCCAACAATGGAGGCTGATGATAATGGAACATCTCCTACGAGGATGATCTCATGGTCCTTACATAATCCTCAAGTGATAATGGAACCTGATATTGCCAGACAGTTACCGATCTCAGTACTGACCAGGCTCAACATTGCCCAACTTGGGTGATCTATGAGAACCGATGTGTCCAACATGATTACGCCATAGTGCTTTGCTATTGAGATATTTCATTACAGGAAAAATGCATCAGTCCATAAAAAAATATCCTCTCAAAGTTATTTAGAAGATTTACCTGTTAACACTTAACATGTATAATTAATTTATCACAGATATGATTCATCATGTCATTTTAACCTAATGAGTCATATCCGTCTTGCCTCTTTCCTAAAGATCCAAGATTATTTAATTTTACTCTTAAAACATATCATAGATCTCGACAGGCTTGAAAGTGTTAACTTTTAATGTCATAAACCACTTGATACAACTCCTAATTGACAGCAAAACTCTTAGGTGGAACAAACAAAGTTTGTTAAATTTATTTTGTGAGATAAAATGAGAAAAATATGAAAAATTTACCCAAAATTAAAAGAGAAGTAACATTGATCAGTAGTTATTCCCTTTCTGATTGAATCTATATTTTCTTATGTGAAACTAAGAGTTAATTAACATTGAAACAATGACAACATCTGAATAATATTTTTCCTAATTGAAAGGATGTTCTTCATAGAAGGATCCCAGAGAGAAACATAATTATAATTAATACATCATTTAATCATTTCAACAGAAGGAAATTCAATCCTCAATTTTCTGAGTGTTTGTATATCACCGGGTTTTATTAAAAATTTGATAAAACAGGTCTGAATAGTCACTCAATACACACCATCATGTGACCGAGGTCTATTAGCAGGGCCTGCGTTGGAGGTGATCAAATAAAAACTGAGAAAGAAAGTGGTCAATGAATTAGCTACTTCTCCTGCCGTTGTTGGTCAGTGATCATTAAAAAAAGTCTGAATCTTTAAAAAAAGAAAATGATCCTGCCAGACACAAACTCTGGGATCAATTTAGTGTGAACTTAAATCGCAAATTGAACCTCACACTGAAAACCTTTTTTCGAGTGAGGTGCGGGTCAAAATCATTTTCTCTGGACATAAGCAGTGAATGTTTGAATTTTTAGCGCTTTATCTGTATGGATCCTGGCAGTATGCACCATACATATATATATATAACAGCTAGTTAGCCAGCCAGACCAACTCAGAAACTGAAGAAACCAATGTTGACAGTTTTATAGTTATCCCAGCCAGCATTTACCGACAAAATTCATATCACTGACAGTTAGATATTATGAAATTCATAATTTCTTTTCGTTTGATGCCTACTTTTACATATCAAAAGCTGACATTTGTAGAAATAACTGACTGCCTAAAAAAAATTCTGTGAAATAGTGAATCTTTCCCAAAATGGTAATACTAAATGATGAAACATCAAATATTGTAAATACGGTACAATCAAAGACTGTTTTCTCTATTCGATATTTTTATTGTTTTGAAGTGTTTAATATTATTCTATGCGAATGATATTTTTACCTATGACAAATGTTGCCAGGTCTATGAGAGCTAAATTTTCTTGCAGACCTATTTGAAAGAGGTTGAAAGCATCCATAGAGAAAGAGAGGGGAGGAAATAGAGAAGGAGAGACACTTTCTATCAGCCCAAATTAAAAAAAGGTTGAAGGCTGCTTACTGCTTGCAAAGTAAGGTAATTCAATGAGAGATTGGGAAAAGGGGAGAATCTTCTTGCTGCTTGTGGAGGAAGGAGGAAGGAGAGTGAAGGAAGAGCAAAATCACCATATCTATAATAATATAAATTCACTTTTTTTCAGACCAAATCAAAAAAAAAGGAATGATTGGTACTCTAATCAAGAATTTTGTAAACAATGTCAAAAATTATGTAAATAAAAATTAAATAAACAATATCACAGGTTTTGAATAGAGTCTGCTCTTGTTTTTACTTATGATATGCAGAAAATAAGTTGAAATATGGAAGAAATAACTGATTTTTCAGTTATTTGAAACCAAACTATAAAATCTAACAAGAAATATGACAAAATGCACGAGTTCTGAGCATAATATCAATTCATCTAAATTTATATCCAAATGGAAAAAGGAAAAAACTCATTAACCTTTTGAGGTGTGTCAGATATTTCCAGACTCTCAGATTGCTAAGCCAAAGGTAATTAAAGTCTTTTGGGTTTGTTTTAAATTTCAAAAAATGAGTGGAAATTAGTTGGAGGCAGGTGAGAGACGGGTGGAGGGAAATGGCATAATTATTCCATGGGGCTGAGTTATTGGCAATGATTTATTTCACAGAAAAATGGCTGAAGGCTTCCAAAAAAAAGTTAATGAGAAAGATGATTATGAATTCTCTATTCAAGCAGCAACCGAGAGGTGTATCATTACTGTTATCATCATTGTTAATCGAGGCTACTCACAATACTGATTTATTTCATTTCATTTCTCATAGTTTGTACTTATGATTTGACTGTTTGTAGTCATGTATGTGCATGTGATTGTATGTTTGTGTCATGGGCTTCTAAGATATATATATAAACCTCTTTACCAGTCATCATGGCCCAGCAGTTAAGAGCTTGCATCCATCCACCACCAAGTCATACCAATGACTTCAAAAATGGTACCCTTGTGCCTCTCGGGTCAACACTCAGCACAAGGACTAGGATTGAGAAACCTTTCCCTAAGGCTATGGGGTTATGGCCAAATCATGCTGGATAAAATGATTCTCTTAAGATCATTGAAGTTATGCAACGTCATGTCAGTTCAGTACCTTGATGGGTGACCATAGGAAAATAGCAGAGGTAAGTAGAATGATTTTTGACGGGCTGGGAAAGCCGGAAGTGGGTCTTACTAACAATTTCCTGTGTATCTAATCCCACAAACCCCTCAGTGAGTGTAAGTAGAGAATGATAGATATATACATGTGTGAATCTATGTCTGTGTTGTGGGGTTATACGATGTATATCTGTTCCTTGCAGAAGTGAATCATTATAGCCAACAAAGGTACCAGAACTGATTATCTAGAATGAATATATATCTAAAATTATCTTTAAAAAATTAAAATAATCTAGAATTATCTAATTTGGTGATCCAAGATGACCCCAACAGATCTCAAAAGGCACTTTTTGGAAAAAATGAAAAGCCTTTATTCAAATGGTGCCAAACGGTGGTCTCAAGCAAATTTTCAAGATTGTGGCCAAGAAGAACCTGTAGCCAACTTTGCTGGTCAGTCAGGCCATTTCTGAGATTAGTCATTCAATATAACCATCTTTAATAATCACTACTAATTCACTAATGCTTCAGTATGTGTAGTACTGTAATACTAGTTCGTGTTTCCCCCTTGCTCAAGTATTCTAGAGAACTATACATGTAAGCATTCTTTATCTATACCTCACATAAGTGAATCCAAATAGCATGTGTGCATACCAAAACTTATTATCTATGAAAAATACATACTTTATTCAAAATTATCATAAAGAATAGATCTTTTATCTGAAATTATCCTAAAAAAGATCTTGTATCTAAGATTATCATAAAAAATAGATCTTTTATCTAAAACTATCTTGAAAAAAATCTTTCATCTAAAATTATCTTTAAAAAAATTTTAATTATCTTAAGTTATCTTAAAAAATAGATTTTTTTATCTAAAATTATAGGAAAAAAATAACAGCAAAAGAATTGGACATTGTTGGTCATAGATTAAGCATAGAGAGCCCCAAAAGCCCTTTTTTAGGAAAAAAAATAAAACACCTTTTTTTGATGATGCTTAATGATTGAGTCATGCAAATTTTCAAGGTTGTAGGCCCAAAAATGTGACCAGAAGTGGAGATACACAAACACTTCCATCCGCATAGATAAAGACACTCAAAGAGAGAAGAATCTGCAGCCCAGAGCCCAGAATCTGGTCAGGTGATTCATGGGGCTACAGTGATTTGATCTTGAAACACCTTTGAAAGGCTTTCTTATATCCAAATGACAATCATATGAGCTGACCATCATAAATAGATGACGAGACTCAAACTCAAACAGTATAAACTATTAACCATACTTCCCAAATAGCACTAACTAAAGCCTTCGACTATATTAGCTGACTAAAATAAACCACATCATCCTCTGACTCCAAGCCTCAGATACGATCTTTATCAATTCATAAATAGATCTCGTTACATGTTACCAAACAGCTTTCAGTGGATACAGATTATAAAAGATAGATTAACGATATAGATGCCAGCTCATAATCAGTTTTATATATACACGCAGGTTTAGGAAAATAAGCTAAGCTCAGAGAATATCCATGCCAACAAGAGTACGTAAATAACAACTAATTAATCAGCATTGACTTATTGATACTTATATTTGTATGCTCATGAATGAATACATGTATGCGTATGTGTGAGTTTATATTAAAGGCTGTGTTTTTATGTATATGTGGATAAGCATAACACTATTTTCTTTAACAAACTAACAATTGCAAATGTCCATCTTGGGTGGTGCCAGCCATATGATATATGCCTTCCCAGCATGCCATGTTCCATTCAAAGGTCAAAGATCTTGGAATTGGAGGCAGCATATGATTTGGCAGCTACTTTTGCAGACCTCACATGAAGATGCTCACCTTAGTGCCAAAGGCATATTATCTCCATCTTCAATAACATAAGACTACAGAATTACATATGTATATATATACACTTGCATACATATAGTTAGGTGGATAGATATAGATATGTGCGTAGATGAGATGTTACAAGTGAATGGAAATGAAAGAAGTTATTTCACAGCTTGATTTGATATTGATCAATTTCTCAATATTCTGTTGGCATGCTATACTTACCCTCTGACCTACCACTACTCATTACTGGTAACAGGATTAAAGAATTGCATGTGTGTGTGTGTGTGTATGTTACAGTGCAGATGCTTGCATGTGAAGATCTAATAAATTGAGTGTCATAGTATCTCATGTTTATGTAGAGGAGAGATTGAGTGTCAGTGTTATATATGTATACTTTCATAGATATACATATTCTGGCACATGCATGTTGTTAAACTATCAACAATCAATTTATCAAATATTCAGATGTGTGTTATGAGAATAGTATTTCATGTATATGTTATTGTGAGATTGAGTGCCAGTGTTTTATATATATATATATATATATAGACACACATATATATGTATAGTCTCGAAAGCTTCACAACTTCAAGCACTAAACATTAAAAAGCTTTTTCAAACTTTATATATATATACATATATATATGCATGCATATTTTTAAACTATGAAAAATCAAATGTTCACATGAATGTCATGAGAATTACATACACATAACAATATGTATAAATTATGGTACTTATTATAATCATAGGTCTATTCATGTACTAAAATACATATCAGTGAAAAGATGCACATAAAAGTAAAAATGCATACATATATGAAAGCAGGCATGGATCCCAGGGGAGGGGGATCCTGGGGGGCTTGGACACCCTTGCTCAAGCCAAACAGTTAACAATTTTTTCAAAACATATGTAGATGAAGAAATTTTACAAACAATGCCAATTAATTGTGAATTAATAATAAAAATAAAAAAAATTCATTATAACCATTGTCTGATTAGACAGATTGATTAGTCAAATCAGACTGCTCAAAATACTGGATCTCCCCAAGAAATACATATAACCATACATTTCATGTTTTTTCTATATATCATGGAAAATTGTGAAGAATAGATACACACATGTAATAAATTATGCATAACTATATATCTGTGCAAATTTTAGAGATATTTGTTGGACTAACTAATTCCAGTACAAGGCTACATTCATGATGGAGCATCTATTTAGATATAAACTCACTAACAATAGTTTGCAGGATGAGTACACAAACCATAGAACTGATGTTTTATATATTTACACACACATACAGGCATCTGCATGCACACATGGATATACTTAGCCACAAACACACACCATAAATATACTTCTGCACACATATACATACATAGCCACACACACATCATAAATATACTTCTGCACACATATACATACATAACCACACACACATCATATATATACTTCTGCACACATATACATACATATCCACACACACATCATAAATATAATTCTGCACACATATACATACATAGCCACACACACATCATAAATATACTTCTGCACACATATACATACATAGCCACACACACATCATAAATATACTTCTGCACACATATACATACATAGCCACACACACATCATATATATACTTCTGCACACATATACATACATAGCCACAAACACATCGTATATATATATATATATATATATATATATATATATATATGTATATGTATGTATGTATAGCCATTCACTTACACATGCACACAAACACACATAAATAGCTATCTTTTGAATGAGTGAACTACGACTGAGGGAATTCAAAGAAGATAATACAAGAGGATATTATACTATTTCCTCAAAACTTTTGCTTTTTACTCTTTGTAGATGCATATGGTCGTAGAAAATGACTTCCTTTATGGAGACAAGGGCACAAAAATCTGGCACAGCAGATTTCTCAAGATACATCAAACATGCTACACAATGCGAGATATAATTATGTTCTCAGCATAATCTGGATGGATCTTGCAAATGTATATTATTCGGTACTTCACAGCTTGAGCACTGTCGCAATGTTAAAGATCTCATCATGAGATTCTATTAAAACTAGAAAGTGCTCAGAGAGCCGACACCGTAAACTGTCAATTGGAAAGAATCCCTAAATCTGCTGCCAAATTAGATCACTTCTTCCTTAGCCCATCGCACACCCCACCATCAACTTTCATTGCTATTCATAGAGAACTTTTTGTGATATCGCATAGACGGAGAATGTCATACATCACAAATAGCAGTTTGTTATCCAACAGAATGAAAACGGATGCGAGGAAAACCCTCAATGAGATGGAATCAACTGGTTAATAAGAAATAAGAAATGTGGCCAGCAACAGAAACAAATTGCTCTGGATGATTGGCACAAGCTGAGGGACTGATCGGATGAAGGATGAAGGAATAGAACTAAACTGTCATTGCTGATTTAGGTCAAGTATGGATCAGATGCAAGAATACCTAAATGAATGTCTACAAGGCACTACGATCTATGAATTAATAGAAAATGAATAATTGTATCTCTTTTGTGAAGTAAAGACTGAACAAATCCACAACATGAAACAAACATAACATAAACCCCATTTGACTAGAGAAAATAGTAAATCAAAAAGATTTTCAATAGAATTAAATGCTTTTCTTATCTAATACTAAGCTTGATAAATCTGTTTGGTCAAAATTAACAGACTATTTCATTCATAGTATGCTCGGAAATAAATGCTTGAATAGCAGAGGAGAGGAAGTTGGTAATGAATTGAGATTGCAGATATTATAATCATCAAGTCAAGAGAAATGAACGGAAGGCCACTTTTATTTGATAAAAAAGTTTCATGTGCCTCCTAATGAAAGACTTTAGTTCACAAGAAAAGGTGAAGAATACCAGTTCTCAACACATTAAAAAAGATAATAGAAAAGTCATTGTATGGTATTCATTGAAAGAACAATCACAAAAAAAGGAACAAATTCACAGTGGCCCAATAATTGTGGCTGCAGCCTGTTTTGATGAGCTTGCCATATATCATTATTGAAAAAATCAAAAGATTATATCATAGCATAGGTAGTTCTCCTTCTTCTGTACCTAAGGTACATTATGATAGAGGAAATACTAGCATTCTAAAGGAAATTATCAATCATAGCCATCCATATCTAAGGCTTTTGAAGTAAGCAGCAGTGATGGTAAAATAAAGTTACACTGATGAAAGTACTATCAGTATGCATGGGCATCTGATGCGGCTTCCCAGGGGAGGGGCATGTTGAATGTTGGTTTTCCTTTAAAGAACTAGAGAGTGCATAAGCTGTGAGTTGCCAGAAGCAGTCAGTCTTCATAGGGACCCATAAATCCCTAACCTCTTCTCTATAAGGTTCAAACTTTCATACCTCCTTGCTCCTTGGTAAAAAGGGGAATACAAAATGTTCCGTTTGGACCCCCAATGGATACCTATGCCAGTATGGTTTGAATCATAAATTTATAATTAAAAAAAACAAAAAACAACAAAAAAAAAAACACAGGTCAGGTTGATAGGGTGATCAATTAAGAGATGGAAAAAAATGGATGGTACTAAAACAGTAGCCTTTTATGGGCTGTAATCCCTGAAAATACATATATTGAAAAAAAAAAGTAAAATGTTGCTAAGGGACCGATTTAACCAAAATTTTCATTGTAAATTGACCCCCTCCGATAAACTTATTTTGGAAGAGAAAGTTTTCACAAGAACAAGGAAAACATTTTCCCTGCTCATTGAAGGGGAGTGGGTGTATGCAAAATCTCAATTTTTTATCATGAACAGTTAGAGCTGAGCGAAATCCGGGTAGATACATATAAATCTCAGTACGCATGAATAATTTTAACCCAGCAACAGTGATTGAACCGGTCTGAGGGTTGTGGTCAATAATAGACTGCATAATTTTTGCGACATGTAATATTAGATACATACATCATATTAGACAGGAACTCATAAAAATAATGACAGATATGTATTACATGCATACAAAAATTTGGATGTAAAATCTGTATACTGAACTCTTAAATTCTTATAAGATAATGTAGTTATATCAAGGGAAATAACAACTGATCAAAGTTGCCAACCTTATTGCTTTCAGTGAATTTTTGAATCTATTCTTATTCTAACAAAATTTAATCATGGCATGGAAGAGTTTCACTATCAATTAGGAGCATTATGAAGCGGTTTATGACTTTAAGAGTTAAGATACCATCTGTAACTTATGTACAGGTCTGACAACACCATCACATGTTCCATCCGTTCTATCACATGTGACTTTAAAGATTTGTGAGATTAATGAGTTTGCCCAATCAACTGAGTCAAGCGAATTCTAATTCAATAAAATGCCTTTGATCTATCTTTCCATCACCACTCAGTTACAGTCAGTATTTTCACTCTCTCTCATCTTTTTCAACCTTTCTAATGCTCATTTGGTTCCTGGAATAACTGTCGGAATAGAATTTCAATATTTTATTACCTTGTTTATCATACCACAAACAGCAAACGAACCAATGCTCTACATACCATACAACATCAGAGGGAAGATGTTTCATTTTTTTATCAAGTTGTTCAACCTTCTCTTACATTAGAGCAGATCGATGTTTACGCTTAACACCACCATTGACACTTGCGTCATTTCTGAAGTTATCACAAAACTAAAAGCAAAAAGGAAAATAAGTATGAAATCTCACAAAAGTTACAAACAACGTCACTGTTAACAGAAGAGGAGTTGGCTATTTGAAAATGCCCCCCACCCCTCAACTCACAAAACATTTATGAAAAGTAGTTCACCTACTGCATTTCAACTGACATTATACAATAATAGGGATATATTTGTTCATACATGAACTGCATAAATAATAATTCTGCCTTCGGGGTTGTCGTTCAATAATTAAGTGATAGTGCATATCTATCTATTGTTACTTCTCCTTTTTCATCAAATCTCTCTCTCTTTCTCTCTCTCTATATATATATATACATATATATATATATATATATACATATATATATATATATACATATATATATATATATATATACATATATATATATATATATATACATATATATATATATATACATATATATATATAGAGAGAGAGAGAGAGACAGACAGACAGACAGACAGAGAAGTGGCCCACATGGTGGAGAAAATAACCTATTCATATCTACCTCCCTATATAACCTATATAAGCATTTATATCGATTCATAATATATACTTATCAATACCTATAATTACATGAACATACAGAAACAGAGAGAATAGATATACAGAGAGAGTAAGCAGAAATTGCTTAGAAAGCTGAATGTTGTCAAAGGAAGGGCATGAATTTCAGTAATCCATTACTGGAATACCAAGAGCAGGTGAAATGGATTTTCAGAACGGTAATTTTTGCTATAGAAAAAAATAGGAATTTTCTTTCCTAGAAGGAATTTTGTCCTTTTTTTTTTAACCCTCTATAGTTCCTTACTTTATGTTCTTTGGAAAAAATGAAATTCCAGGACTGGATAGGGTTCAAGGCTCATTCCAGTTTTAAAGGCAGGTGTATACGCTGGAGGGGTGTAAGGATTAGCTGATGGAATAGAATTCTACTTGTCTTCTAGAGTGGCACTTAAAAAGATGCTCAACAAGGAGAACAAATTTTTTATGCCATGACCCTCAAATTGAGAAAATGCAATGTGCACGAATAAAAAAAATCGTGCATCAACATCATGTGGGGAAATCACAAGACAGCACAGTATATCAGGGCAAAAAAACAGGAGTCCAATATATCATAGAATCCATTAGGATACTCAAATGGCAATGAGCTGGTCATCTTGCAAGAATAGTAAACAATCACTGGACTTTACAACTCACAACATAGATCTCTGGGACCAAATGTGGAACCGCGGTCAGCAGAATATGAGATAGCAAGACAAACTGGACAGGTTCTGAGAGTATTGACTCCATAATGCCCATGATCAAGAGGTGTGGGGAAAAATGGGAAAGGTCTATGTCCAACAAAGAATGATAAAAGACTGACGATGATGGTGATATTTATCATTCCAATGTTCTTGTCTATTATTTTCGCTGCTCCTGTTATCACCGTTATTAGTGCAAATAGTGGAAACAGCACTATTATAATAATTCTTATACTAGTATACCTATGCTGTCATAAATGACGGCATATACAAGATAATGATCAATAGTAAAATGAAAAAATGCATAATAGTAAATAGCAAAATGAATAAATAATGATAAATAGTAATGAAAATAAATAATAATCAATATCATTTATTTCATTACTATGAATTGAATAAAGATATTACTCATTTTACCAAAATCATCCAAATAGCAATTTGTCAAATAACATCTAAATCCCAGTAAAAAGCATCTAAATTGGCAACACTCCACAGAGTTGCTATGAAGATTACCTCCCTTATTTTTAACACTGTCAAGACAAAATCTTTTGATATTCATTTATAGATTCATATTTTTCCTAAATTAACTTTATAAAACAATGTTATAAGTAAATGTTTTATATGAATAGAGATAATTAAAGAATATTTCCTCTGAACTTTATTTTAGATGCCAGAAATTAAATTTATGCAAATAAGCTGACTTTGCCATTTTGTTTTGAATGAAATCGTCAATATCTATTATTGTGTGTTGTCAGCATTGACCTTATTATTTCTTGCATGATAGAAATTGATAAATCCATGTTTGTGATTATCAGTGTAGGTTATGAACATATTCATAAAAAAGGAAGGTATGTACAAAATTATTAGGAGGTTTTTAACAAATGACAGATAAAAAGGAAAATTGGTGACAAGTGTACTGTGACATATCTAGGGTATGGACAGGCATGACAAGTGCCCTGGGTGCCACAGAGCAGTTTCTATCAAAGTCAGGCAAGGCACTCTCAGATTCTCTTCAGGTCTATGATCTATCTTTGATTAACAAGTGCATGAGGCACTTGTATGGCCTGATTGTTGAATCACACATAGATTAATGGGTAATATATTGCTTGGAGCTAGATATGCTTCAGAGTACCATTAATAGTATATACAAGTTGAAAGACACAGTAGAATTATCTAAAAATTGGTGTCACAATGTCAGATGTACAGACAGGGGTACGATTCCATCATTTGCTGCATGTGATATTTTCTGCAGATATGCCCTTGTGAGTGCATTTATCAGTATGCTGATATGAAAGTTTTATTGATTGACAATTCTCTAATTCATTTTTAAAGTTGATCAGCTTGTAAATCAATATAATCATTATAATCATTGGTGAAGGTTATATTCTTGTTGAAATCCAGTCCATGTTTGAGTTGACTTTGCTGTCCTCCCTCTCCCATAATAACAAGAACAATCCTCACCATATTTTGGGGAGTAAACTCTTCACTGTTTGTCTATCTCATCACATTGAACCAGACACACATATAAAATTAAGATCTCCCTACTGTGATGTGTGAAATTAAAACCGAGTGATTGCTAGGCAGCTCTCTATACAACTGAGCCAAGCTGATGTCATATATCTGCAAATTTATTTATTATATACACAATACCAAAAGTTGCAGTGACCATCATCGGTTAGAATAGACGTAGGATTGGAATTTGTTCCTGAAGCAGTCAGGCTTGTTATCATTAGAACTTTATCCTCGTTACTATTCTGATTAACATTCTTATTAAATTTATTTATCCATTACTGTTATGATTATAAAGGTGTCCATTTATGATAATATAATTTTAGTGAATCTTATTAGCAGAATCCAGCCAGGCAAGTGGGAAATAGTTTCTTCTCTCGCTGAGTGTCTGTGTTTATGAGTGTCTTCAACGTAAACACTCCCCCCCAGATTGCATGCACAATGGAGGCTGGCAGAGTTCTAGATGGATAGATGAGCTAGACAAATTCAGAAAGTACTGGCTCAGCAACACCAAAATAGAGAAATGCGGCAAATCCTGGGAAAGGTCTATATCCAATGACAGACGTTAAAAGACTGATGATGATGACTATGTATTGAGAATGTTCCACCCTGTTATAGAACCATCCAGACTGTAAAACTTGTCTATCAACTGAGCACCATCTAGTATCGAAACAGTGGAGTTAAACATTAGATAGACAGAATGATCCGCTATGTGCCAGTTATTTGTCACTTCCTATCATTGTTACCATGCATCAGTGCATTCAATTAAGAATTTGAGAATCACTGCCTTGACTGTATATTCGAATCTAAGGATTTTCTTGTATATTTCAATTTTTTCACTTTATCATGTTCTCTAAGGCATTGATTTTTTGTATTGTTCTTACTTGCTCTTTAGATAAAACATCATATCACTGATGAGATTTCTTAAACAAAAATATTGAAACATTCATTACTCAATAATTACAAAAGGACAGGGAAAATTTGGGCAAGTGGGGGAAGATGAAGAAATAATCAGTTTTATCTTGGCAATTATTTTGTTTTAACCTGGTAGGCAAAGGTTTCCGCTTTTCTTATTGCTGCCCACTGACTTTACTGTTTCTCTAACTTTTTTTTCTGCTCAACTTTAATCATGGCACCATCAAACCAAATATTTTTGGTGGTCAGGGAAATTGATGATTACTCATCGAATTTTTTACTGAAAATCTGCCATAGTGAGTTTTAGCATCCAATTTGTATTACAAGCATTGAAATTCAAGAAGAAAGTGATTGTTAGTGATAAGGAATTAATGCAAGCATTGTTGAGAGAACAGAGCTATTATCTCATTATAGCTCACTAAAAGTCTGTCCATTAGTCTGTTTGTCTGTCTGTATGAGACAACTTATTGCAAAAACTACACAACATAACCCCATAAAATTTTGTGTGTGTACCAATGTAACCCAATGATTTTTGCAAATTTTCTAAAAATTGCATTTTTTGAGCTCACTTTTTCAGCTGAATGACTTTGGTACGGATGAAAAAAACAAGTAAGGGAGAATGACTCTTTATCAGCTGCTGATTAAAAATGCTTTTCATTGCTAATTGTGGGTACTTTGGTGTTGTTTATTGAAAGGGGCTGAGTATTTATCTTCTGTCACATGCTGTGTACATTTACCATCAAAATCTGAAAATTACAAATATCATTTTTCAAAAAGCTAATTAGATCAAAAACTGATTTCCAACTAACTATTTTATCAATCCTTTTATGTCACAGCAACTCACCATGGCCATTATGACAAGTATTCAGTTTAGTATGTAAATGAATCACCAGAAATTTTACACAAGAAAATCAAAAGAAAAGGTATTAAGAGTGATTAGCAATTGAAACCAGCACTGACTGAAATGAACTAATAATTGCAGCTGTTTCTCATGTTTTCCTCATTTCTTTGTTGTCATAAAAAATTAATTTCCTATAGGAATGAATGTTATTCCATTTGTCATCCTGAATTTCCGGCCCTTAAATGTCCAGGAATTATGCTTCAGACATGGAGGGTTGGCTTTCCCCAGGGTGTACAGATTCCCAACCTACAGGGGGCCATGGACATTGTATAACTATTCATAAAGCTTTTGTGGGCCCCATTTCTATTCCATTTAAAATTGCCCCTGCCTTCCTCATCTACATCCCTGGCTTTAGACTTTTTGAAAAAAAGAAGTTATGATTTCCATTGTTATTACTGGTTTCAAATTCTTTTCTTTTTTCATTGTCTTTCACTAAACCATATTTACTTCCAACCTTCAAAGCATCTATTCCCAACTCTTATCATCTACGGAACTTTTAAGCCAAACACCAAACACTTGTCAAAGTTTGAAAATATTTTCTTTTGAGGAGAGATTTTTGTGAAAAACAAAGTTGGCAGTCTATCAACTGATCTTTAAAATATGCTGCTTGTAGCACGTATGTAAATAAAGATGTTTTTACATGAAAAGAATATAATATCATATATATGTACTTGCACCCCAAAAGAAACCTTTATGTAGGTTTTTTGATTTGAGAAGCTGACAGGTTGGTCTAGGTACATCACTGATGGATTTGTCTGGCTTAAAATAGCAGTTGCCTTTGGTCAGATATATGGTGGTCCAATAAGTAAACATGGTTTGATCTGTCCAATCAGAACGTCAAATTCAAAGAGATTTTTGTTTTGTTTGTTGAAAGAATCAAAGAAAAAAAAAATGGTTGTTCGTCTCTTGACACAGCCCTCTCAGCATCTGATGGGATATTGATTTTGAAATGGAGAGTTGGACAATTGAGACTTACGTTGGAGTCCTGCAGATTAGGCTAGGAAAAAAATTCAGACAAAACATTACGTTAAAACAAATGCTCATTCCTTTTATCCCTTTTCCTCTTGAAGGGAAATAACTTGTGAGCTTATTTCATAAAATAAGCAAAACTCTGATTTCTACTTCTTTTGAGCGAAGCCAACCCGTGGTGCTGGCAACATGGGCTTTTGCCCAAGGCATCAAGAGCTAGGGGGCATTTGTAAAGTATCTGAGACATTGCAATGGAAAAAATGTGAAAATGAATAAATTAGACAAAATAAAAGTCAAATAAGAAAATTCCCCGATGTGAAATCAGATTTTTCAAGTATATCTGACTGTTAGATACACTTTATTCTGGTGAAACTAAGAGAAATAATTGGCAAAGGAAATTCTCATGACTGATGACAAGCTTGATCCTGTTTTAATAGCGGGCCGGAGTTCAGCTTGTTTGGATGAGCCAAGGAAATTACCTTTGACAGTTTTAACGCAAATCTCTTGAAATTTGTTGATGAATGAAGATGGGTTTCATTTTAGAATTTTTCAAAAAGTTATAATCACATGGGTATTTTTTTGTGCTCTCACTAAAGACCAAGAAACCATTTACAACCATTAATTGATTTGAGAAAGGCTGCATTCTTGTTATTCAATACTGGCTAAATGCAACTGTATTCTTGCTTTCCATAATTTGAGCCATATTGTTTGAAATGTCACAAAAAATTAATTTATAGTTAAGCTTAAGACAAAACTTCCCATACTACACTCATATTTTGATAGAATCTATGATGATCTAATCATGAATATAGAAGCCAATAAACCTGTTTACTGTATTATTCATTGAACATCAATCACCATGGCCAAGTGATAGGGTGCTTGTTTACAGTTCAGTGGTTTCATTCCATAGCCAAGTCATACCAAGGAAGCTTAGGCTGGGGAGGGTTAGGCTCCATCAGGTTATTTTGCCTAGAACACACCTGTTGTCGCTACATCGCAGGGGACCAAAATCCTTGTATAGAGTTACAGGTCAATGGATTCATTGAACAGCTATGAAATAGGTATTTGATAATGACTGTGCAATAAAAAAATCAATATGTTATGAACCTCTTGCAAAAGCCTATTGGGTTATCTTAATGGCAGTAGATAGACATGATACTTGAATGGTCTAAAACTCTTTTCAGGATTCATATTGAAAATGTTAGTACAATACAAATGACCGAAGGAAGAGAAAAATTGGTTTTCAAAACCTAGCATTCTGTGCAATTATTTCTAACCTACAATATCTCTGTAATTTCGTGAAATCCCTAGTTTCACAATCATTAAAGAAATGGTTAACATGCAGACAATCACTACTGTAATGACTTTGATCCTCAATGAGGGCCCTTCCTCTCTGGCCTTGAGTCAAACCAAGCTAAACTTGGTGAATATCAAATATATTTTGCTTCAATATATTCAGTGTGCATACAGTGTAATTTGACACAAAGCTACAGTTGTGGGAATCCCAGTGAGGATCCAATTTATAATAATAATTATGGTCATGATCACAAGCTAACAAGCCATGCAACACTGATTGTGAAATTAGGGATTCCATGACATTACCGGAATGTTTCAGAATTTCACAAAATCCCTAGTTTCATAATCTCACTGTAATATATATATATATATATATATATATATATATATATATATGTATTACTCAACTTATGATGTAAAAAAATACAATTGAAAAAGAAATTGAAAAAAAGAATTTGACCTTTGATTTGACTCCAAGAATCTTGGTTATCTCTCAAAGTGTACAGTTTATTTTCATTTCAATGGCAACAATATACCTTCGCGTCTTTTCATCATGTTTGTCATTTCAAAAATATCAGAAATATAGCTTGATCAAGGGAGGAAAACAAATTATGATGCAATAGAAAAAATAAAATCTTGTTAACAAAAGATGAATATAACAATCAAAATCAACTATGCAAATTGATTCAAAACTTCTCGTTCTGTTATCATTCTATAATTAGAGTGAAAGGACACTCAACCTTGGTATAATGTAAAAAGCAAAACATCGGGAAATAGAAACTCAAGATATAAGTATACAGTCTAGACAAACAAACATCTAACAATGATTCAAAAATCTTCATCCAAAAATTGCCTAAGAATAATCCATGAAATTGCTATTTATAAATGTCACTGAATTGAAAACAGAGGACAAGCATTAAGCACTGATAAAAGAGTACTTTAGCAAAACAAGATAATTGGAATAGCAAAAAAAGAGATGTGACCTAAATTTATTGGTATATAAGTAAAAGGAAAATTGCTGTTATTGATTCAAGGGTAGAAATTAATCTAAAAACAAACATTTTTGGACTGAAGTCTTTGCAACCAAATTGCATCTTGCTCAAACAAATAACAACGAAAATGTTTTTCTTCTTTTTCATCTTCTACTTTCCCCTGGTACAAAAAGTACTTCTATTTTGTTCCTCTTTCCATACAGTGAGATAGTTTGCTCTCTGAAGAACCCAACCAAAAAAAAAAAAAAAACATTTAGTGAGATTTGATGAAAAAGGAAAATTTGCAATCACTTCATTGATGGAAAAACCACTACAAAGTTCAAACTATTATTCATGCAATTCATTTACGTACAGATTTATCCTTGATATTGTCTTGTGTCAGTAGAAATGCAATAGGTGGATTATGACATATAGCTTTTGCCCCACCTCCATTAGGGGCCTGGGAAGCTTCTCCAAATAGCCTCCTCCTCCCTCCCAGCCTCTGTTTACTCACCACTTCCTCTTCGTGCTTATTCAATCGACTGAATTTGAAAGATACAACTTAGTAGTTAAAATGGAGAAAAAGCAAAGTTGTTTTTCTTTTTTTGGGACATTTGATTTTAATAGATACTGAGTTTTCCGTCATTTCTGCTTAATGTTTCAAAAATCTCAAAGTTCTGAAGTGACTGGAATAAACTTCAAAAATAAACTTTTGCGAAAAAGATTTAGGTAATGTTTAAATTTAGTTTAGATATTTCCCTACTGTGCATAAATCATATTTTTGGATATTTTATACTTTCATAAAACAAGGTCTAGCTTAGGCGGGGGACGTCTATTTGAAAACGCCCCCAAGCTACCAATGGAAGAAGTCTCCAAAAATCTTTATAAATTATAGTTCACCTACTGCATTTCTACTGACATCAGACAGTAGCAAGGATATATTTGTATATACAATAATTGCATAAGTAATATTCCAGCTTCTGAAGTTGCTTTTCTCCAATTAAGTGAAGTTGCATGTTTATTTATTGCACATTTTCCTTTTTCTACAAAATCTCTTTCAAGGAGCCAAGCACCCTTCCCCCAACTGATAGAACCTCAGTTTTCTTTTTAGGTTCTGACATACCTCCCCAAATACAAAAAATATCAAAAGATCTGAGTTTGTTTCTCTTTCTCTTTTTGTGGCTAGAAAGTACTTATCTCCTCTCAAGTCCTATGAACAATTTTACCAAAAATAATTGAGCACCAGCTTATTCATTGCAGTGGGATTAAAAACCAAGAAACCTGCAAGGCAATAAAATATGACTGGTTAGTGAGGTTTGCTGTCACATGATGGCCTGAAAGAATAAAAACTGATTCATCCTAAGGTAAAGAAACTCTTTCCTTGTCATTGATGTTGCTATCAAAAAATGGGTAACGTCTTAATTATGTCTAGTACTATAGTTGTTTGTGATATATGTACAAATGATTCCTAATCTGGATTTTATTCATAGTTCTAGCTTATCAGTCTCACCAACGAGGCACTGCGTATTGAACCATAAATGTCCACTTCTCTGCTCTGTGTATGTATGTATAATCATTTTCTGCTTCTACTCTCATCGAGGATGTTGCGAGTTATATAAACATGGGTCATTACTAGTAAAACCTATTTTTAGCTTACCAGGCCCGTTGAAGCCTTTTTCTGTCCACACGTAGTATTTCCAAAAGCTAAGCAATCTTGGTACTGACCAGCCTTGACATTGATCTCATGAGAACCGATTTATCTATTGTGATTTGGACATAACCCCGTAGCTTCGAAGAAAAGTTCCTCAATCTTAGTCAAAGAGACAGTGACTACCGATTCAAAATCTTTAGTATGGCTCGGCTGTGGATTGAACCATGGCCAAATGAACAAGGGGCGAACATTCTACCACTGGGCCACGGTGATCAGTATCCATGCTCTTTCAAGCTATAAAATATGTACAACAATTATACTGATAAAAAAAATCTGAATTATTGAAAAGGGAGTAAATTTCTCGCCTTGTTTAACTTTTTTTTTTCTTTTTAATTTTTCTCACGAAATTTACAAAAAAATGACTGCAGCAATTTGGACTTTATTCATTCAATGGTGCTTCCACTCGTAATTAATTAATTGGAAAAGAGAAGAAATTAAAAAAAAAAAGACCACTCAAAAACTCAGGTTGTCAAGTGCTTTTTACATGGAAGCATCTGCCGCTCTAGAGATCTTCATGCCAAATTGCTATGTCGGGGACAACCATCCTGATGGCGCCAGCAATTTCACAGACTGAAAAATTTGTTTTTTGTAGAAATAAGTATATTAATTAGAACATTTGACAATCCAATGATTGGAAAGACTAAGATAGGTAAAGAGTAAGGGTAAAATGGTCTGTATAGTCACTCAATAGAAACCATCATGTGACAAACATCTTTTGGCAGTATGTCACATTGGGGGAGATCAATAAAAAATCTGAAAGAAAGCGGTGATCAATGAACCAGTTTACTTCCCGTACCTTTCATTAGGCATTGATCACTAAATGTCTGAAAAACAAACATCAACATAAATTTAGCATAAATTCACTTTGTAAATTGACTCTTCCCCTCCAAATTTTAAATTTTTGGAAAACAAGAAAACTGTTTTCTCCAAAACATAATGACTGGATATTCAAATCCCAGCTCTCTAGTTCTACTGGTGTAGCCTGTACACATGACAAATACATTAGTAAAAAGCCAGCCAAGTAGAACCACTTAAAAACTGATGGATTCTATGCTGACGTGTGGGCAGTTCTGATTAGCGATTGACGGTTCCTAACAAAACAAAAAAAACATTTTTTTAATGATATTTACTGTTTGGATAGTGTAATGGTTCGCATGTACGCCTTGAATGCGGAAGGATCTGGGTCTTATTTCTGGTAAGAGCAGAGAATATGGGAAACTCAATATCAGAACAAATATCCCTGTATACTCAGCAGCTAATTGAGTACACTCTAAGTCGCATGATTAGGTTGAAGGTATCCCTTCATTGGACTTACATCCTTTAAAAGTGGTTGGTCATAAAAAGCCTGCAGAAATGAAGTCTTGATACTTGCAAAGATCACCAAGCTGACATCACTGCCCCTGGCCATCATACTACATTGGGAATTTTCTCTTAAGACACTGGATGCTCTACCTTAGCTACCTCACTTCACCATATCAGCTTACAAAATGAAAGAGGCAGTTAGTTAAAATTATTAAAATGCAGATCACAAAGTGATAGCTTTCATGGTTATTATTCAAGTGGTCATCATAAATATATGCGGTTTGGCCTCTGACCGATTGATAAGGCAGGTTAGCTTTAGGTTACTTTAAAGTGAAGAATTATTACGAATCATAAGTGCTATACTTTTAATACACCAGCTATGGGTAAAATAGTACTGGATTAAGCAAGTGACATTACTTTTCAAAACGTAGGGTCTTCAACCAATGCATCCTCCTGACAGTCACCTGCAGAGCAAGAGCATGGAATGCAACCAAAAGATTGGCTCTCAAACCAAGAACCAAGAAACATATACAGGAGAAGACCATGCTCAACATTGTAAGGAAGAGGTTACAAATCAGCTCATTACAATAGGGAACAAACTTAAATGGCAATGGGCAGGCCATGTTGCAACAATATCAGACAACCACTGGACATCATGACTTACAGCATAGACCCCCTCCCCACAGATCATGAGCGAGTCAATAGTGATCAATCATGGTCGGCAGAAAATAAGATGGCATGATGTTTCAGAGATGTTCAGGAGGAATTGGCTTTCATGATGCCCATGATTGTGAGGTCTGACGGGTCTTTGGGAAGGTCTATGTCCAACAATGGACATTAAAAGGCTGCTGCTGCTGCTGATGATGATGATGATGATGATATGGCCAGAAATAGTTTCCTATCTAAAAACTTATATAGAGGCAAACAGATTGAGGATCCCCAGAATACAACAGATGATTGAAATCATTAAGATTTTTTGGTAAGTATTTTATGCATCCTCCCAATAGTCACCTACGGAGCTGTAACATGGAACCTAACCAAGAGACAAACCCACAAATTGAAAACAATGCAATGTACATGTGAAAGAATTATGCTCGACCTCACATGGAGAGACCACAAGACAGAGCAATACATCCGGAAGAACACAAGATTCAGAGACATCATAGAATCCATTGAAAAAATCAAATTGCAATGGGCTGGCCATGTCACAAGAATGGCATCACAACTCCTGAGATGGATCTCCAGAGATCATATGAGCAACTGAGGCTGGCAGAGTACTAGATGGAAAGACGAGCTAGATGAGTACAGAAAGTACTGACACTTGCAAGAGAGAAGTGTGGCGAATCCTGCGGAAGGTTGATGTCCAATGATGAACATGACTACGATGATTATTTTCAAGGTCAAAAGAGGCTCAAGTATGTATATAAGATCAAAAAGTTTATGTTTGAATAGAGTGATTCAACAAAGTCTGTGTTCATTCAGAATAGTATCTAACTCGAACATTATGTTCTAGAGCATCATCATCATCAGCCTTTTAGTGTCTGTCATTGGACATAGTCCTCCTCCAGGATTTGCCAGGCCTCTCTATCACGGGCATCACATAGACAATACCTTCTAAACTTGTCTATTTTGTCACGCAATCTTATATTTTGCCAGCCACAGTTTTGCATATGATCTCTGGGTATCCACGTTGTCAGTCATGATGTCCATCGGTTATCAGCCATTCTTGCAACATGATCATTGTTTCCTTTCTGATATATTTTGCTGCTTTGAGATCTGTCCATGTGATGTTGAGCATGATTTTCTTGAGTGAGGGTCCATCTTTTGATTATGCTTTATGTTTCTGCTCCATAGGTGACACTTAGAAGGATATACTGGTTGTAGACTCTTCTTTTTAAAACTAATAGGATTTTCTTGTTCTTGGAGTTTGAGCTTGCTTTACCAAAAGCTTGCCATCCTCGAGTAATTCTTTATTTGATTTCTTCACCTTTTAGGGTTTTCATGGATATTTGTTATGCTAGGTTGATGTAATTGTCCACTCTTTTCAGGTCAGGTTTCAGGTTTTCAATTAGGATTGTGGTGTCTTTGTCCTCAACATGTTTGTGGTACATGACAATTGTTCTACCAAAGTTCACCTAAAACAAGATTCATTTTGAAACATACATACATTTAAGAGAGATGGGAAATGGAAGGAGAGCCAATAAGATGAATGATACAAGTTCATTTTTTTACAATTCTCCTTCAAGTCTGGTTCAATGGAAGTTGGATTCTCATATCTGCTTCATCACTTATTCTATTTGGATGATTAGTTTTTATTGATGTTTATGCAGAAAATCCTCCTTCTCAAAAACTAAGTCTGAAGAGGGTAGAAGTAATTTATTAGTCTCTTCTTATAGTTGTGGATATGCTTTATCTAAACACCATTTGATTATCTTTTCACTTCACTTTTTTTTTCGGATAAATTTCCTTTAACACAAAATTTTCAGCCCTCTAGCTCTATTGGTGCAGCTTGTACGCAAGGCACACACATAGGTAGATAGATAAAAGGATAGATATCCAGCCAGGTAGAACCGCTTAAAAGTTGAAAGATCTTACATTAACTAGTGAACCGTCTTAGTTAGCATTTGACGTTTTCAAAAAAAAAAAAAAAAAAAAAAAATTACTTTTCGATATCAGCCTTCTAAATAAGAGACCCCACTCTGAGAACTGCTGTTGCAGGAAATGTTTGTTGTTAAAATGGAGAGGACTAATAAAGAAATCTGTACATTGTAGTGTAAATAGCTCCTAGCCCAACATTGTAATCACTGTAGTTTGTAATTGTAGCTAAAAGAATTACTTTATCAAAACATGAGGAATATAAATGCTGCCTAGACAGGAATTGGTTTTCAGTTATAACAACAAGTCTTCAAAAAATCTAATCTTTTTGCATATTATCTCTTTGCATATATGTGTAAGCTGTCAGTCGCTTACTTGTTTTGGTTTGTGCTGGCTTATTTGCTTCATAGAGGGTTAAATACCCGTTGCTTAGGCAGTCACTATGTCAACAAACATAAAGGAATCGATATGAAGTAAATCTGTGGTTATCAAAACAAACATTGCAGAAAAGAATTATTTGATTGCTTACTATTCGTATTGTGCTTATGTAGGAGCAAAATAAAAATCAAATCAACCAAGATTCGATCACAAAAAACTTCCATCTTGCTTCAGTGAATATAAATGTTAACATGACTCGAGATGGCACAGAGATAAGAATGTGCAGCCATTGGCTTATCTTGATGAAGATGAGACAGAAATCAAATCTTCAGTTTAAAGAAGATATCAGCTAAAAAGAAAAAGGTTTCAATATCCAGAATAATGATTATTTTTCTTTTCCTCATTGATATAGGAGGTATATAGGTTAGCACTAAGTAATGGCACAGTTTCATAAGCTGAGATCAAACTCCAACTAATACAGTTTACTTTTTAATAATGCCCATGGGAAAAGCATGGATACAACCCTTAGCTAAGGGTGAAATAGTGCAGGGTGAAGTAAATGACATCACATCAGGTGCTTATCTCTTTGTGTAACATATCATAAAGAGGCCCGCAAAGTAGTAATATGATAAGTGGAGCCCATGCAGGTAACCAAATAGATGACAGAAGAGATAATTCTGGGTAAAGACTGGGATAAGTCAACATTTGGAAAAAGAGAAAATGAGGATGAAAATTGAGATCCCATCAGTAATAGTAATTTTATTTCACCAATAAACATGACAAATCAAAAAACGATTTTTCCTCGTTTTTGTACATCGTTGGAGGGTATAAATTAGGCTTATTGCCTCAAAAGTAGTACCCATCTTCATGGTTTCTTGTCAAACAGTATCTTGTTTTATGTACATATTTTTTTGGACTGGTGCAATCAACATTTCAATACTCAGAGTAGCCAGCAAGTGCTGGTGGCATTCCCCAAACAGACAATAAAATCAAATTGAGTGGACAGTAATTCATGAATAAGATTCCATGAAATATTTTTGATGGTTATTCTGAAATTGTTTTTGCTTATGTTCATTAGATCCATTCTTGAAGTTGTTCCAAGCAAGTATTGCCATATGTTTAAAAGAATTTCTTCCATATTTTTCTGTTTTCATATGTGTTGAACAAAAAATCCTTTTGATTGATTTGTAATGATAATAAAGCTCTTTCTCTTTCCGAAACGTAGAAAACATTTTTAGACTGTTAAAGTTTTTGATTGGTATAATCATGAACTGGTAAACAATTTTTTAAGGTTAAGCTATTAGTTTTGGAGATAAAGGTCTACAACCACTGTCTCCTCCCAATAGTCATCTATGGGGAAGAAACATGGAACCTAACTGTAAGATTTGCTCTCAAACTAAGAACTATGTAGTGTGCACAGAAAAAGATTGTGGGGAGATCACAATACAGCACATTATATTAGAGAACAAACAGGAGTCAGAGATATCATAAAAGTCATTAGAAAACTCAAAGGGTTATTGGCAGGCCATGTTGCAAGAATATGTTGGGGCCTATAATAAGGATAATTTTACCACAGAATATGGTCTTGAAAATGAAAAGGTGTGGTCTGGCAAAAAAAGAAAAGAAAAGAAGAAAAGAAAAGAAAAAAAAGATCATAAAACAAAATATGTTTTCATTTTGTAAACCAAGTGGTTGCACATTATTCTGCAGCCTTAATACAAGTGTAGCATTCTCAAACATTTCTCCTTTTAATAAGACTCACAGGAAATAATTTATAGTTACTTGCCATGATGGCTTTGCTCAAATAAATTGAAGATGAAAATCAAAGCAAAGTTTCAATTAAAGGGACATAATTACGTTTTAATTGTAAAGTAAGCCTTACAAAAATGGCATAACGACAAATTTCTATCACAGATTTTTTCTATAAAATCAAGCAAAAGTTCCTAAATTAGATCACCAAGATCAAAGAAGAAAAGAGAGAATCATCAGGGAAATCAAAGACAGTTAAAAGTGAAGATAGTAAAAACTTAAAATCAAAAATTAGTATTCCATCAGGTTTTGCAAAAGTTAGAGATAAAGGAAGGAGGGAAGTAAGGTGCAACTTATGTTACGAAAACAGAAATGCCATTCAAGTATTTAAAGTTTGCACCTAGTATGGAGGATGTGAAGTTCAGCAGAAATATAGAGATGGACATCTTAATTCTAATTTACACAGGCAATGTAAAAAAGTAGCTTGATTAAACACTTTCTGAAGGAGTTGAATGCAACTCATACTTCATAATACAAGTGAAAGATATGCAATCTTAATCCAATGTACCACTTAACTTTATAGCATTAAATTACTGAATCTGATAAACCAAATCTAATGCAAACAATAAATGATTGTTCAGCCATTAGCCAATGCACAGATGAATCTGTTGACAGAATACAGTTTCATAATGACCATATCATGGCAAAATTTTTTAAGTGATGGTAGTGACAGGCTTCACTTTTTGGGATTTGGAAAACCAACTAGTTGAGGTGCATAAGGGTACTAACAGTAATTTAGGAAGCTGCCCAGTATATCTGTGGCTGGGATAAGGTTTTTAATGATACAACATTGATTATAACTAACAGAGAAAATATGAATTCAGGTGATAAAACTTTATCAAAGAGAAAGAGATCAGTCTGAAACGAACCTTTGTTGAAAATTTCATCTGCAGCACAGAGAAAAAAAAAACCTTGCCTGGAAGTCTATTATATCTTCCAGTGATGAAGTTTAAAGCTTGATTCAAGATACTGCTACTTTGAGCACATTTTTCTGTAGCCCTGGTTTACCACTGAAAGATTAAATGATGCTGCTGAGGAGTTAGTACTACAGCGGGTCAGTTATCCATCATATTTTGAACTGAGATGGATGAATTTTACTGCATAGCTGTTAGAAGCAGTATCTCAAAATTGGCAAGCCGCAACAAAATATTTTGAAAATTCAGAGGAGAAAGCAGCTAAAGAATTTTTGAACAAATGGCTGAATAAGAACCACTTAGACTTTACATGCATTTTCTTTTAATTGATATCTTATCTATTTATCAAAGATTCCAGAAATGTTTGGAAGAAAATTCAGTTACAACTTCAGAAAAGATTCCATTGTAAAAAGATTTTAAGAAATTCTCAATGAGAGTCTTGTAGGCAGTTGCATGGAACTTTTTCTTGGAAGACTTTTCTGATTTTGATGTCATTCAAATTTACCTTTGGAGACTTAACGGTGAAACCTCACTGTAGGACTCATCAATGCGTACAACAAATTGAAAAAAATGGACAGGTTCTTTCTGTCACCATACACATCAAATTATTACTTATATGTTTCCAAAAAATGTGTGCAACACAGCAGACTTTAATCAAAAAGAAGCTGCTGATAACTCCATGAAAGATGGAACAAAACAAAATTCAAATCTTTCAAAATACAATATCTGAATGCTACCTATGATTTGCTTCATTTGCTCTATTAGCTTCAAGCACCTAAAACTGAACCACCAGCTTTTTAATAATCTAGCATGGTTCAGTATACCACTCATTGAAAGCATCAAATCAGGCTTGATTGATAGATAAACCAAACAACATGAGACCTGTTATTTCATGTTTACCCCACTAATCAATATTTGTTTTCATTATAAAGGAAAAACCTAATAGCAAACCCTCTTCTTAATATTTCCTTCCTTATAAGTAATAACTTAGTTCAGACCTATATTACAACAATCATTCTTCAATGACTGTATGTTCTTTGTTTCAGCTGAAATATATGTACCTTCAATGATTGCCTTATTTGTTGCTCATTAGAGATATTTTGTTTTGAATCCATACATTCAAAATAGCCACCACATGCTTCTAACAAAGGTGAGATGGCAATGACCGGATGTTTACAATGAGATTAAACATGGCTGACTCTACAATTTGATCTTCTTACTCAAACTTCTCAGACAAATTCACTTCATGATGATGAATACTTGTCTTGCAAAAATGAATCACCAAAGCCTGCATGTGCACTAGAACTGGTTACCTGAAATTATCTCGAAAAATAAATCTCTTATTGAAAATTATCAAAAAAATACTAGCACAAGGTTTCGGCATTGAATCTTTATGGTCATTTTAGATGATCAAAGAAGCAATTTTTTGGAAAAGCAAAAAGAAAAAGAGGGTTTTTCATTTTATCAAGGTTACAGCAAAAACATGTGATCAGTAACACACAGGCACACGCATACACACTCACATAGATAGACACAGACACTCAAAGAGAGGAAAATCTGGAGCACTATTGATGGTTTGTCCGGCGGGCCATTTGTTGGGCTATGGTGATTCAATAGGAGAGAAAGACTGAAGAAAGAATAGTGGACAAATGAATAAATAAAGATAGAAAATAAAAAAGTCATAGTAAGAGAGAAAAAGTTCAAGATAGAAAGACCAATGGTAGCACAGATCTGGACTGCTTTAAATGGGGGTCCTGATATGCAGATGGGTTGTGTTAAGATAATTAGTATTCAAGAATGTTTGAAAAAGTTTTTTTAAGAATATATGGAACTAATATAATGTTTTGTTTTTTTCATCACTATACAAATATGGAGTTTTTCTCGAGCTTTTTGTATAAATGGCTCAATGCTATTCACTAATATTTTTTTATAATTGTAGGATTTTTGTATTTCATTTTCAAAAAGTAATTGTTTTTGTAATAAACACTGTAAAATTTATGAATTATAAAGACTTTGTGAATTTTGGCATATTTTTTTTCAACTCTTGTTTTTATGTTTATTTACTTGTTAGATTATGAATAACAGTGATCAAGGGGTCACGAAAAAAATTTGCCTCCTCAAAAGGGGTCGCAGATAAAAATAAGTTTGAGAATCCCAGGTATAGATGGAATTCTGAGTGAGAAAATTCAAGAGAAAAGAATCTGGAAATTACTGCAGAGTTTGTAGAGCAATAATGATGAAAAAGATCAAGAATAGTAAAGAGAGCAAACAGGAAAATAGAAAGAAACAGAGCGGTAAAAAGACAAAATGAGATTTTAAATTGAAAGACCAATTAGGGTGAAAGAGAAAGACGAAAAAAAAATGATAGAATATTTGGTAGAGAGAGAGAGAGAGCAAGGAAGAGGGAGAGGAAGTCAAATAGAAAGAGTGGGAAAGGAGTAAGGTGATTCATAATTCGGATTGATAGCTAACAGAATCTCTTTGCTGATTGCACCAAATCATGTCTGACTAAGTTGAAGCTCAACCGATAGATAGGCATGATAAAGTGCTGCCGAATTTTCTTTATGACTAAGGAGCTTTTCAATTGGATGACTTCTTACCCCCTTTGCCCATCTCATTCAAATGTGGTGATGAAACCAGCCACATCTATCACTGATCACGTCTTCTACCATTTGTTGCCTAGCCATTAGCCAACGCAAGCCTCTTTAGAATTCTACAAGTAGGCACTCATATACAGGCCAGCATAGGCATTCACAAAAAAGAAGCTTCCAGTCAAAGTGAGCTAGGCTTTTCAAGTGTCTCCGGGAAAAAATATCTCATGTAAAACCAGATTGGCAAGGTTAATTGGGTTGCTTGTGGAATCTGCCAAATTTCCCTATTTTAATAGAGTCATCAATGAAAAGTACAAAAATATAAATTAAAAATGAGGACATTAGGAACCGAATGGGCAAAGTATAGAAAAATCCATAAAAATCACAACTAATATGAATATTATGAAAAAAAAAAAAACAAAATTAACTGCTTGATAATAAAACAAATTTTCTTGAAAATTCTGGTTCAGCTATTCTTTCAGAAAGGGTTAATGAAAAAGATTCAATGGGACATTTCATAAATTAGATGATTTATAAGCCTACAAAAAGTAGCCATATTTGATTTAACTCAAAGAACACTTGCATTTTTTTTCCACAAGAGAAACTTTCATTCTAATCAAATGGCACTAATGAATGAAATTGATTTGACTGAGATGAACATCCATCTATTCAACTATGTAATATGAATTTAAAAACTTCATCTTTGTTGAAAAAAAACATTTAGAAACTTAATTTTCTAAAGAAGTCAGCAATAAAAAAAAATTGGATAAAAGTCATCATTAGCACAATGGCAAACACTTGTTTGCCATTGTCAATACAAAAGAAAGATGATATTTCAATCCAACTTTCTAGATAATGGCACTTCTTTCTACTTTCCCATGCTATAGAATATATAAGTATATAGAAACTGTCAAACGCCAACCAAAAGTGTCCGTACATAGATTTCTTCAATTTTCAAGTGATTTTGCTTGATTGGCTAACAATCTATGTATCACCTGTTGGATATACAAGCACCACAAATGGAACTAGAGGGCTGAAAGTTTTAAAATCTACTGATAATTATATTTAAAGAGCTACTGGGTTGGGGGGGGGATTCAGATGCTTTTGAATTAATCAGCCCCAGTGTGGCATGCTGCCAAGAGATGTTGGTCAAGTGACAGTTTCCACTGAGTGATAAACCAACCTTGTCAACATTTTTAATTGATTTTTGCCTTCATCTAGAATCGAATAAGTTCAATATTTTTACAATTCTTCAATTGTCTCAGAAGTTCAAAAGCATCAACCTCGAAAGGTGGATAAAAACATGAAAATGTTTTGTTTTTTTTTTGCTTGTATGAAATTTTGATAGAACTATTATTTTGTCAAATGGCAATTACAAAACATCATCAGTATGTTTATATAACTTATTCTATAACTTCCATGTACATACATAACTGGCTGATATCTGTCAATATTGACAGTGGATACCAAAGCTTTTTTTATGCTACAGTCCAAACAGATAAAATAATAATACGTGAAGTATCAAAAATCAAGGAGAATTACAACTAATGGGGTTATAAAGAAATACAATTATCTGCTTAATAATAAAACAAATTTTAAAGAAGAATCTGATTCATGTATCCTTTCAAAAGGGGTCAATGCAAAAGATGTAATGTATTAGATAATTGATAAGGGTATAACAGTCAGTGTACTCAACAACTTGTTCTACAATGTTAGTGCAAAAATAATTATGGTCTTCCACCATTGATTTTTAAGTAGCATATTTCAGATTAGAATAAGAGCTTTGTTTTTGGAGTCCTTCCTTTGAGAGAAAGTGTTCAAAATGCCCCAGTTGGAGAGAGGTCTAGTTAGTAAGCTAGTAGAGGTAGAGTTGTATGTCCCAGTTCATTTCACTTCTGCAGGGTCAGTTGTATGACATGCAGTTGGGCATTGTTATGGAGAAGAATTGGTTCTTTTCAATTGACCAATATTGGTCATAAAACATTGCAGTTTTGGATGCATCTCATCGATTTCCTGGCAATACTTCTTTACTATGATGGTTTCACTAGGATTCAAAAAGCTGTGAAGGTGATGATAATCTGCTTTTGATGCAGGTTTGTTTTTGTGGAGTGTTTTGATGTTTCACCTCTGTCCAGCTACAGTGCTGAATATTGTTGATTGTAATACAGAATCAATTTTTCATCACGTGACAATGCAATCGACAAATCAATCATTTTTGCTGTGCAAAAGAAAAACAGAGCAAACTTCATAATGGCAAGGTTTTTTTTATTTTCATTTAACTCATGTACTACCATTTATTGGGCTTTTTTAATTTCCACTTTGGTGCAAATGTCAAACAATTATTGAATGGTCATTGTTTAGTTCCTCTGCAATATCTCTTGTTGTTCTGCATAGGTACCACCTTGATGATAGCCCTCAATTTAATGTCATCAATCACAGAAGGATAGCCACAACCTTTCTCATCTTTAAAGCTCTTGTCTCCATTTCAAAATTTTTGTAATCAATGTTGAGGTGTATATTCATTGATTATCCCTTTGACAAATGATTTGCAAGTTGTTTCCTATGTTTCACACCCACTTTGGACTCATACCATACGACCTATTTATTTCAATTTGCTTCTTTTCTATCTTTGATCTGACAGCCCCAAGTGAGAAAGAATAAATAATGAAAAGAAAGCATTCAGCATAGATAAATAAAATGCTTTAAAATGATATTTCCCATGAGCATAAAAATGTATTCCTAAATAAGCATCAAAGTTTGAAAAAACAAAAATCACAATTATTTTTGCACCAACCTAATATCTAAAATCATGGCAAACCAGTGACAAGACTATGGTTAAGATATCTGATGATGAAACAGTGTGAAAAAAAATTGGATTCATGTATTCGTATAGGACATTGCTGCAAAAGTAATAGAAACAGTCCCAACTGGATTTCAAGCAATTTTCTCCTGTCAACTGAGCTGATGATTATTACACCCTGTCGAACTTCTATGTACATGAATAAATCATAATCATACATCTACCCATACATTCATTAGTATTTCCAATCGGTTGAGAGAAATTTAAAAAAAAGATTATAGCTGAAGAGTAGGCTCAAAAATGCATTCATTTAAAAATATAATTAACTCTTGATGTCATAAACCACTAGAAACTGATCCTAATTGACAGCAGAGCTCTTATGTGATAGTAACAAAGTTTCTCAAACTTATATCAGATGGAATAAAGATAAAAATAAATAATACTTTACCTAAAGTTGGAAGGAAGGTAACTTTGATCAGTAATTATTCTCATCGTTATTAACTGAGGAATCAACATGTAAATTCTCTCAAATCAAACTAAGAGTTAATTTATTGACCTGTATGCATATTCAAATACACACTAACAGATGTGTGATAGAAGAAGGAAATTTAGGGTTGCAACTAAAGTAATTGTATGCCTCAGGAACAATGTCAGAAAAGTACAATGAAAGAAAGAAAAAAGAATGTAAAACTTGTATTTTGCAGTACTGTTGCTTTTTATTGCATATACCTAACATTCCTTAAATCAAATTTTGTTGGATGATTTAATTAGGAATTTCCAATTCCTGAAGTTGAGATCATTATTAATCTAAGTACTTATAACATTTTCTGAAATATAACAAAAGCATATGTATGACATCAGTTCACCAATTTTATCTCATTTGTTGCACGCTGGAGAACTTTTAACCAGCAATACTTACCTTTCTAGATCATTGGTGAATAAATGAATTTATCTAAATTTTGGCTTTAATTCAATAAAAATCAATGGAAATTTTAAATCTTATTTGTTTATGCCACTGATGTCATCTATTGATAGCAACAGAAGCTCAGACCCTATGACAATATATTCTGTTCCTAAGATAATCTATTCATATATGCATACATACGAGGGTTTTTTCAAACTTTTTCTCTAATGATCTAGTTTAACTTTATCAATAACCCCACATCAGTTTTTTCTTAGGGATAAGGTAAAAACCAAATATGGCTAAAAAAAAAAAAAAAAAGAAAGGAAACAAAACACTCTTGAAGCTCAAACACAACTAAACATGGATTAATTTCAAAAGCCTAGATATGATTGTCATACTGTGTGCATATGTAGCAACTTGCCTTGTCATTTTTAAATTTTGCCAAGGCTAATGTTACTGTTATGATTCCATCCTCACGATCTTAAACAACATTCTGTTTGCATCAAAGGACATCGACCTTCCCCAAGATTGGCATCACAGAGGCAGTACTTCCTGAATTCATCTCACTTGTCATCCCATCATATTTCCTGTCGTCCACAGCCGTGCACCTGATCTCTAGAGATCCACATTGCAAGACAAGATGTTCAGCAGTTGTCTGACATTCTTGCAACATGTCCAGCCCATTCCCATTTGAGTTAATGTTTAACAAATGAATTATTGATGACAGAAGTAATAGGAGTAGATACATTCATCTTTCAAATCTTAATAATTTCTGATTTAATCTTATTTTTTCTCACTTAATTTTTAATTCATTTATTTATAGTGAACCTACAAACTAGTCATCAGGACCCTTACTTTGAAGAGCCCTGTTAAGTCAAGACAAAAACTACAAATTCAACATGAACCTGCAACCCAGTCAGCAGGACCTTGCAAACCACTAATGGGCCAGGACCCGTACTTTGAAGAACTCAGCCTTAGAAGTTAAGTGGAAATTGCTCGGAAAATACAGGTTAAACATTTAGCTCCATTAAGAGACAAAAACTATAAATTCAACCCATGGAAAATTCAGCTAAAAGAAAATATAAATCATGATGCCTTACAAAATATGTCTGATAAAAGAGTTGCTACCAATATTCTTGTAAAAATAGATTGACAGAATGAATTACAGAGATAAATCAACAAAATTACTGTGATAGATGGGTTGTGAAAGGAAAATATTGTAAATTTTATTTTAAAAGCAATCATGTCAGACATTAGCAATTCCAATTTTGATCATCATTGAATCTCATTTTGATTTTTCAAGGCACATGAATGAGAAGCCTAGCTTAAAAAGCTTCTTGGAGCAACTCATAAATGTCAGTATTTAAATTAACTGATCAATAAGATTAGAAAGGCAAATATCTTGTAAAACTCAATATGACTGTTTATTTCCAAAATGGAAAGTAGTATGAATGAAGAAAAGAAGAAACATTAAATAAAAGACTATTTAGCAGTAATACTTGAGAATGACGAGAGATGTCATCACCCTGTCTGAAGGATATCCCAAGGGCATGCACTGCTGACAAGAGAACTCTCCTTGTGATGTACTAGTGTTGAAACAATGGTGGGGGGGGATACTTTTCATTGATGGTTTGCTAAGAATTTATAATCATTATGACAAGTTATATTTATATTGTCAATTCACTTTGGAGTTCACAATGTTTTAATTGTATTAAGCATTATGAATCACAACTGAATTTGTTTATGATAAGTCATTCAAAAGGAGATATTAAGCAGCTCTGTTCAAAGATGATTCAGTCCGGATTGTTCTTTATCTTCTTTTTTGGTTCCCATTCAAGTGCATAATCAATTTGAGATAATGAAAAAAAGTCGCTTGAAGAAGATTTTCTCTCCTGAAAATAAAAGACATGGATATCCAGCCTCTTTACACAAGATAAATTTTCTATAATCAGTCACAAGCAGGGTTGCTAGATTTGGCCAGACGGGAAGATTATCTGAGCTTCATCCAAAAGACTTATCGAATACAGGCATTAAATAGTGTCAAATTTGGATATTGTGAGTCTAGGGGCAAAGGTTCAACATCAGCCACTCGAGGCTGGCTAGCTTCAAGAGGCTGGTACAGAATATCTGCCTGCATTGGGTTAGTCCTCTTTCAAGCCAAATCTGGTCACAAACATAATACAACTCAGTCAACTTTTAAACTCTTGCAGCCTATTCTGTCATAACATTTAATGTGTATTTTTTTTTCCTTGTTGCCACAGTACTTTATCAGAACTTTTATCCTACTTCCTTAAGATTTGCAGCTTGAATAAGAATAATCTGGTCTATACCTTTGGATATATAGAACAAGTTCAAAAAATGGATTGGCCCATTATGTGCAATTATCTGAATCTGCTTCCTGATTCTGTTCAGATCCACGATTTTTCAAAACCAGGAGATCAATACAAGCTTTAATAGAATGTACTTTATTTTGAATAATATCCTTAAGATCCTATTTTCAAATACAAAAAAATTATTCCAGAACATAGAACATTCAAGATTTCTCTTATTTCCTCTGCCATATCAAGTTCAGTATTACTCTTTTTGAAAGATCTTTTCTGTTAAGTCTGTACATAATCCTTTAACTCAATACATGGCTTTTGGCTTTTGTACATGGTCATAGGGGCATCCATGAGTGTGGCTTGGGTGAAATCGCCTGATGGATCCAATCCCTCTCCAGGCTTCCTCAGTCGTACCTTTTACGTTGAGGGCTTAGTAGAGAGGTATTGAGTACAATTTTTGAAGTCTTTGCTATGACTTGGCCATGGATCGAACTCATATTGTACCAAGCAGAAGGAGAGCACTCTACCACTGGGCCAAAGTGAACAGTTTCTGTCCAGTTGAACATTGTGAAGTCAAAAAAGTTTATGGAAGATAATTGTAGCATCTTTCCAACTTAAGAAAGCAAAGAAAACAACATTTTTAAAATCAATTTTCCATGCATTTTGTATTTGTGGTTGGCTACATGGTTTGAAACCGATGGACGCCACAACTCACAACATGGATCCCCAGAGATCACATGTAAAACCTGAGGTCGACAAAATACAAAATGGAGAGATGAGCTAGACAAATTCAGAAAATACTGGCTGTGCGATGCCCATGATAGAGAGATGTGGTGGATCCTGGGGAAAGTCTGTGTCCAATGACGGACGTTAATAGACTGATGATGATGACATGGTTTGATGGGGAAACTGAACTCCTCTGACAGGCTCGATCTCACGATCTGATATTTTGTATTTAATAGATGTAAAATGGCTTTTGATGTTATTGTTTGATTTTACTATCAAATACTTTATGCAACCAAAACTGCTAAAGATACAAACAATTTTTAATAGAGTATATCATCTATCATTAGATGATAGTATATAGAAATAATTCAAGACAAGATTCTTATGATTCAAAGCATTGAGGATTACATACAAGCAGAAGTAAACTTGAAATTTATCTACCATGAAAGTCTTGAAAGCTAAAATCAAGCTAGAAGCATTATTCATAGCAATACCAAACTGGTTCTCATAGTTTGAAGAAATTCATGGCAAACATCACGTTTATTATAACTTTTTTGTCTTTCAAACCCTGGATTCATAATTTATCAGTTTAAGGAAAAGGTCAGAATCAGAAGATCTCTATTCCTCTCAGATGATAGCTCTTCATTTCCTAAAAGTAGTGTAGACTGTAATTCCAAACTGATAAGACACTAAAAATGGTAGGACACCTTAAAATTAGCTAGGCTTATATTGTGTATCAGCAGGCCCAGGATGCTAGTATCTCATGATTGGTGTTTGTGGAGGTTTGTAAACTCTTTCCTAAAACTTTATCTTCAAGTGCCAGAACACAGGATGATTTTTACAACATTTTTAAAGTAAAAATGTGTCTTATCAACTGGGAAATATGGTATTAGCTACTTACTTTATACTAACAAATTCTTATAAAAACATAACGTACTGAGTTTATGTGACTTACATCAAATTATAAGCAAGATCATTTTTGATTTTCATCAGGTAGAAAAAAGAAAATTTCAGTGGGATAAATTTTTCATAAATGCAATAAGAATCATAAGATCATCTGCATTGCAAGAATTTCGCAAAGCAGCTCCTTTTTCAGACCATGTATGAATTTTTTTAAAGATTAAAAATAAACATAGAAACTAAAATCTGATTCATAACTCTAAATTGTCTGCCATGTTGATTTGAAAATCTAATTAGAATAATTGCATGTTTGTAATAATTCAATCCGTCTTTGCCTTACAGCACAAAGACATATTAATATAGGGCGTACATCATACATACTCTACCACACAGAACTGGCCTAAGACTGAAACATGGAATCTAACCAAAAGATTGCCTCTCTAACAAGAAATAATGCAACGTACACAGGAGAAGATCCTGCATTTTTAAGAATATCAGACAACCAGTGGACAAAACAAATCGTAATGTGAATCCCTAGAAATCACATGCAAAATTGAGGCAGCAAAAAATAAGATGGTATGATGATTTATACAAGTTCAGAAGATATTGATACCATACCACCCACAACCAAGAGGTCTGGCAGACACAGGTACTGATGGAAACTAAAAGACAGTTTCTGATGATGATTTTGTCAATATTTTGAGACTGTACACTTCCATCTTTTTTTCTCCCCCCCTCCATGTCTATTTTCACTCCTAGCTAAAAGTTATTACAGCACAAACATGAACTGCATTTGAAATCTTATGAGATTTTTATCAGAGAACTGATTTCCAACGTTAACAACTTATTTAAATGAAAAATAAGAAAGGTTAGATAGAAAAACAGTAGAACTTATAAGAAAGATATTAATGAAGTAAAGATACTTAAAAAAATGTAGAAGTTATTACAAGTAATATTCTACATATGTACATATTTTTATGCATGTAAATATAATTATACATGTTGGTATATACATAGATGCACACCTATATATATATATATATATATATATATATATATACATACATATATATATATTCATATACATACCAATTTGAAAAACTGCAGAACTTAAGAAATATTAATGAAGTAAAGACATATAAAAAAGATGAAAGTTATGATCAAGTATATTTACATATATGTAGGTATTTATCTGCAGATGTATGATCATATACATATGTGTATACATGCATGTCCATCTACATATATATCCATGTATATACACTCATATATATACATACACTAATATGTATGCATAGCTATACACATACTGATGTGTGTGTGTATAAAGACACATTTACTCGTACATACATAAAGAACAATTCACAGATCTGAGCAACAAAGATTCATGGTGCACTTGTGATTTTCTTAGTTTTTTGCATGATTCTTTGTCATTTAGATTTGTGAATTGTTCTAATTAGATTGAAGGTGAAAGTTGGAAAAAAATTTGTGAAGAAGTGATTTTTTCAAAGCTTTTTGAAGACAAACACCTGATTGGAACAAAAAAAAAAAAAGGTAGATACTTGTCTGAATAATGTATGGAATGAGGAAAAGCAGTATGTCTGTTGTACTCTTAAAATCTCCAACTCTTAGATAGCTTACATATTGGCTTACATATATAATGATGTACACATAATCATTTAAATATAATAGATATCTACACAGTATCTTGGTGCCAAGATATCATTATATGTATATATATATATATATATATATATATATATATGGAATCACCGAAGCCCCACAAATGGACCGACCAACCAACTGACCGAGTTGACTGCATATCCATCTCTCTTTAAGCATATTTGTATATCTATCTATATTCGTGTATGTGTCTCCGGGCCCTCCAAGTCACATTTTTGAGACTACAGTCTTGAAAATTTCTATGAGTTCCCCATTAGGGATCAGCAGAAAACTATTTCTTGTTTTTAAAAAAAATCTTGTACATGTATTTTTTAGATAATTTTAGATAGGAGATAAGTTTTTTTGGGTTTTTTTTGTTTTTTTTTCTATATACATTTAAGTTGTTCTGGTACATGCATGGGCTATGGTCATTCATTTATGTGAGGTACTATGGACAGGGAAAATAGAGGAATCAAAATAGACAGTGAATACTTAAGCAACCTTAGATTTGCAACAAGAGAACCTACACAACCTCCAACTAATGCTAGATGATCTTAACAAAGAAAGCAAAAAAGTCGGCCAACACATGAACTTCAGTAGAATGAAAATCATGTGCAATAATCATGTTGAGAATAAAAACATAACTGTCAAGATAGAAAATGCAAAACTTGGCAAAGTAGACCCCGACATCTACTTAGAATAACAAATCTCCATGAGACCCTCAAAAGAGGAGGAAATCAAGCAAAGAATCACTTTGGGATGGCAAGCTTTTGGCAGAGCAAGCTTAACTTTCAAGAACCAGATGATCCCAATAATCCTAAAAAGAAGAGTATATGACCAATGCATTCTACCGATAGTCACTTATGGAGCTGAAACATGGAACCTAACCAAGAGACAGACCTGCAAACTGAGAAGTATGCAACGTGCGCATGAGAATCAACCTTACATGGAAAGATCGCAATACAGTACAGTATATAAGGAAGAAAACGGGTGTCTGTGACATCATACAAAGATATTAAAAAACTCAAATGGCAATGGGCACGCCATGTTGCAAGAATGAAAGACAACTGATGGAAATCATGTCTCACAACATGGATCCCCAGAGATCACATGCAAAACCGAGGCCGACAGAACACAAGATGGAGAGGTGAACTGGACAGATTCAGGAAATACTGGCTCTGCGACATCCATGATAGAGAATTGTGGAGGTCTATGTCCAACGACGGACGTTAAAAGACTGATGATGATGACTATATATATATATATATATATATATATATATATATGTATACACACACACATTTTGCTAAATATGAGTGACAAGATTTGTCTTGACTTTGAAATTACAATTACTCATTCTTGAGAATGATGTTTGAAAGTACTTGAACCAATACTGCAATAAATTGTGGACAATCTTTACATACTCTTGATTAATTTTTATAGTAACTTGCTTGCAGATTAGAAAAACTTTTAAAAATCAAACAGACAAATTGTCAGCCACATTTCTTACCCTCAGTCACCTTTGGAATCCTTTTCTCATGCTCTTTTTAACACCAAGTTGATTAATGAGTCAAAAAAAAATGAGTCAGAAAAAAGTTATGAATATCTTCCATTGAAATAAATATTTGATAACTTTTCTACTAATATTATTCAGTTTCAGGAAGAAGCTTAAAATAGTCTGATTGTTTCACTTTCCCAGCTCTTATCTCCAAAAAGTATCATCATAAGTGTATAAGCCGGGGTGGGGTTTAACTGCCCCCCTGAATTCAACCTCGAAAGATAACTTTCTTCTGGCATGCAAGGAAGTTTGGATACAAATCTAATCTCGTAATAGATTGGCTACTTGAAGAACATATGGTAGAATTGTATTTTCTTAAACATCTATTCAAATACACATCCATATACTTACTTTCATGAATGAGGTATATACATACATAATATAAATGTATTCATATAAACTTATTGAACTAATATGTATCTTTTCCTCGAGAACACTAATATTGGGTAGTGTATAGTGCATGTGTATATATATGTATATCTGCGGATGCATGAAATTGTGTTTGGTGAGGTCCTCCTGTATTTCCCAAAGATCAACTACTTTGAATTTGTGTTGTTTGTGTCTTCTTCCTCTGACTATTGATATTTCTTTATATTTTTTTTCTACACACTTCCATGTAGATAACTGATTTGTCCAAATCGTATCTTTATTTATGTTATCACTGGACTAACTCCGCAACTTATTAAATCAGATGCATAAGAATCTTTTTTCACCACACTACTCTCTGCAGATCTGGCTAAGTCTATCTTCTTGCAGTAGATCAACTTTGGCTTTTACAAAATTTGTTTTTATACATTGATTTTGTGTCGTTAAACATTTAGCATCTCTTTTGAACAGTAGTTCTCAACTCTGGTGGTATCAGTAATTTCTAGTAGGGGTGCAAGCCAGTGGGGAAGAGGTAATAATTTATTTAATTATTTCAAGAATTCCTTTCACAAGTGATATTGTATCAATTGCATATACTACTTTATCCTTGCAGTCAAAAAATGACAAATGATTAATTAATTTTCCAATTGCATTATACTTATAAAGTATAATTTTCTTGTTTCTGTTCATTGCTTCCTGAATATCAAACTGATCTCAAAGTAAAAACGTGACATAAAATTCTTTGTCTACTGAATTACATCACTGATGATGTTAGCACAAAAGGAGACATTTACAAATTGATAATTATCATACGTGTGGATGTGTATGGATTGACCTTTTTTCAAATATTTGCCACACTTATTTCAGACTAATCGATTCGTTGAAGATGGTGGTGGGGTGCACGTAGAGGCAAAGTGCAACTACTAAAAGGTGGGCGTGGTGGTAAAAAGGTCAACAGCCACTGCTTTTGAGACTTCCACTTATTAATGAAACACACAGCATTTCACAAGTTATGCCAACTTATGAATTCACCTCCCATCTTTGAATTTTCTTTTATTATCTATTTTGTCCATGATCTGAGAAAAACATGAAGAAGAATTCAATTGGCATTATCATTACAATTTTTATGTTCTCTTCCCGTCATACATATCATTACCATTTATATCATGCACATGCTTCATGATCAAGTTGAATTTTCATACAAAGCATCAATTTTGATTGTGTGATAACTTTTGTGAAATCGGTCATCAGGTAGAGATTTTATTTTGCGGAATATTTTTTATTCCACCAAGTCAAGAAAATTGCTCTGGAAATGTTAGGTACAAAATCTTGGTAAATTTTCAAATTATTCATGTTTTGCTAAAAACTGCTTTAAGAATACATGTCTAAACTAGAGAACTGAACAAGACAAAACTTTGCAGGTATATATAACATGACCCTGCAAATGTCATAGGTTAAGGAAAAACAAGAATTTCACCATTCTGTAAAAATATAACAAAGCCTTTCTTTGCATTATATGTAATATAGGACATGGTTGAACAGATAAAAATGTTGTTTACGTGCATCTAGTAACCTACCTAGCAGTTGCAAGTTCAATCCTAGGTCAAGTGAACAAGTGACATTGCAAGGTTGAATTGACTAGGAAGAATTACTGATACAAGATATCCCCCACTGAAATAAACAATGGAGCAAGTAAATTCAGTTCAAACTTCCTAATAGTTCAGCGAGTATGACAGACACTAGTCTGATTAAATCAGTAAATAATAATGATGATTCATCTTAGAAATTCAGATTGAAATCATATTGTATTACTTGAAAATAAATATTTAATATTGAATAGAGCTTATCCATACCTGAATATTTTGTGAAATTTATGGTCTTTTTTAACATTAAGGAATATCAACATATTTGACATCACAATGAAAAAAACATTTGTAGAAGGGGTCTGGGGGAGTACTGATGCCAATTTTCAAGTCAGTCGACAAAGCAGTATGGCCAGGAGTGTTCGAACATACAAACCAGCACATAAACAAACAAACACACACACAAATATAAAAAAAAATGGATAGAATCCTTTGCCATCTCCAATAGCTATGGTTGTTCAATAGTTAATGACATTTTTTACAGCTATTGATAAGTTTACAATTTTTAAAGAGAAAGTATTGGTAATAAAAAATCTTGAAATGCAAGAACCAGCAAATTAATTCTAATAACAAGCCTATTGTTTACCTAGAAGTTATGACTTCTGAAAATAAATAATAATAAAATCTTAAAGAAAAGAGGACCAGTGAGAGAAATGCCTCAATGTGTTCAATTTATGTCAAAATATTCTTGTTTGGTGTTTAAATCTTAACAATAATATTTCAACATAAAATAGACAAAGAATAATAATGCAAGGGTACAAAATAGATATTTTTAGTGGCATGTATCAACATGTAACTAAATGTTATAAAATGAGATTGTTCAATTTTGCCATTGTGATATTATTTTTTCATATATTTTATGTTGAAATATTCTTGTTCTAGGTTTTTTCAACATATTTCCATTTATATCAACACATTCAGTCGGTACGCATTTTCCTTTCTAGTTATCATAGTAATTAACCAATTGTAATACCATTAATAACTAACACCAGAGCACTACTTTTGTTATTATGATCATCATTTAGATTGTTATCATTAATCAAAAATAAACTATAATTATTTATTGATGTCGTTCCAAAATTTTCCGGAGTGGTCAAAACTACATGGACCAAGGTCTTCTTATAATTTAATGCATTTTTTTTTTTCAGCCTTTACTTGGATTGATTTGTATGGCAATTCCTTAACTGTACAATTACTAAACTTTACTAATCAAGGTATTCCTGTATTATTGCCACTATTTGATACACAAATATATTACTATTACTTCTAAACTAACAATACTCTGTTTACTCTGAGTATAATTACTATTACAGTTAAAACTATCACTCATTCTTATTAGGAAACATCAAACAAAAATGTAAGAATGGGTTTCTTCAGTTTTTAGATTGGTCCAGCTGGCTGGCTATGTATCATATGTACAGGCTGTATCCAAAAGGCTACAGGGCTGAAAAGTTGAACATTTACTCTCCATTATCCCTGGATTGTGTTCCATGGCATTCATTCTTGTTTTTTTGTTTTTTTAAATCAGACTCTCTCAGTGATCACTGCTAAACAAAAAGTAAATAAATACCTTATTCATTGATCACCCCAAAATGGCATCCTGCCAAAAGATGGTGGTCACCTGATGGTTTCTTTTGATTGACTAACCAGTTTTGTTACTTAATTCTTGATTTGGCATCCTGTAAAGCTGGGTGTAAATTATGGTCCTAAAATGCAGTCGGGGAGTTTTCAATTTATTGATACTACTTTGTGTATTATGTGGGCTGTTCAGAATTGGCCGATCTTCTAGAAAAAATAGATGTTGATCGTCCTTATTCAGGAGTATTACAGCTCAGATAATCACTGATGTTATTTCAGTTTTGATTTCCCACTTCCTATTCGTCTTGTTTTTATACTTCTTCAGTTTCTCTGTGACTATAGTGGATGTGTTTCTTTTTGTTATTGTTATTACTGCTAATTCTACCATCATACATGGACATAGCTTGGCAAAATTGACATAAAAAACTAATTTATTTGGCCTTTTTTTCTTAATAAATCAAGTATTCTATTTTTAATTTTTATTCAAAATCTCAGCTCAAGCATTGACAAATTTGACAAATGTGGCCTTTTTGAAGAAACATTTAGCAATGAACTTTTTAGTTTTGCAATATCCAAATTTTGAGCCATTTTGTCTACAAACAATCATTATTGTTATTTTTGTATTTGACCATTTTTGTGAGTTTTGGGCTAGAAACATCTCCAATTATCTAACCATTACATGTCATCTTTCCTTGCCTGACTTTCATAAAATTGACTACATTTAGAAGAAAGGACATTCAATGAATGGTTCTTACTTCAAATCATACACTAACAAGATGACTTTCTTCTTTTAGTCACTCATACAGCTTATCTATTTTATTACAGCCTGATAATTGTTTTTTCAGCTATGTTAATCTATTTCACATGGATCAATCTATTATAACTTTGTGGTTAGAACAGGATTCAAACAAGATATACAACCATACATAATAATTTGCATAAATGGTTTTTATATGCATAGATTATTATTATAATTTGTAGTGGTAGTACTTCTGCTGATGATAATACTTTTTTATTACACTAATTATATTTTCATTATGATACTTTTCAACCATTGCAAAATTAATCAAATGTAATGTTTCTATCCATAATTTCCTTCACTAGCAAACTGATTATAAAAATAATATGATACTACTATCACTAGTTTTCTGAAAACTCCATTCCGAGAGTTCTTCCATGAAATTTGAGTCCAGATTATCTATCTTTCGGAATTCATCTACACTAATATATATCATTACTACTTCGCTTATAATCAGAAGTAAAATTGTTATTATTATCATACTTCTAATAACAGCTGCTACCTCTGTTCCTACTCTCAATGGTAATTTTGTTTAAAAAGAAAAAAAAAAGATGGGAAGAAAACTCACACCATTATGTAAATGAGGTAAAAATAATTCTTGAGTTATGTGTATCGATGACAAGTGGGTGTTATTGCATCCAATGTTGCTAGCATGTATTGATTCCTGAATACATCCATCATCGGAGCCGATGTTAATCAGGATTGTGTAAGAAAAAGCCTGCAACTGATTCTGCTACGTACAATCAATTCTTTGATGTCTTCTGAACGTTTTCTTGGTTTCTGTCTTAGAGAGGGCACAAAACCAAAGCATCAATCTCGTTAGTTTGTCTGTGACCTAAGAAACATTCATTTCTTCCTACTTTTCTTTCTATTTTATATTACGATTTTTTAGCAGAAATGCACTGTTGTCAAGCTTCAATCCAGCAAAGCCTGTCTAATTTTAGCACCAGGGAATGTGAATATTAAGAATGTTTTTGATACATTGAGATCTATATGGGTTATGTAACACCAAGTTTTTTTTTTGTGTTTACAATTTCTTAAAATAGAAAGAGCCGAGGAAATATGAAATTTAATTCAAGTACAGATGCACCTCAGTTAGTCCGGGCGTTTCATTAAAAAAAATTTTGGTACTGTTCAAATCCGTACTGTTCAAGGTCTTATCATAATTTCATGTTTTCTTTCCACTTGATACTTAGTTATAATAATTTTCACAGTGATACATGAATCATACTAATAAAAAACACACTTTTCAAGGTATTGCTGTACTCTTCTCATTAGTAAAGAGGAAACTTTAATGGCAAATATAACAAAAGCTTGTCATTTGATGTCTAACTTGAAGAAGCTGTAGGCTATGTTTCCTCTATTTTTAGTAGTCAGTGGGTGAAAAAATCTTATGTTGTTTAAATTTTTTGTCTCTGAAAAAAGTATATATGCACTGAGTGCTTGTGCAAATGTAAGCTTGAAATTATATCATGATCTCTCATGACTGATTGATATGTTTTGATATAGTACAAGTATAATTGCTTCGGTTAAAATTTTCATTCTGTTCTTTGGACTACTTTGTTTAGTTTGTTGCTCCATTAAATAAAAGATTAATGAGTATTTCTTTTTTTAGGTGATGCAATATTGAAATGAATTAATAACAATAACACAAATCACTGCACAGATTATTGTTATTAATGTCGCTGGAAATGGTTGAATCAAAACTCATTCATCACTACACTATTTTATATAATTAACCCTTTCTATGCTCGTTGCAAAACATGTTTGTAGGTGCACAGCTGAGAAGGAGCTAAGCATGTAAGTTAAATGAATCACGAAAGTCAACAGGTACAATTCAAGTCGATAGATTTGTGGTTCAGATGAAATTTGAATTGTGAAGATTAACTGCAACAATTAATAGATGAGCACAAGCAATCATGTTGAGTACAATACTGACTAAAGCTTATAGATAGTCATTTAAGCAAAGAGAGATTTTCATCACTTTATTATGAATGAAGTACAATGAAGATTGTAGTATCAAGAATATCTGACTAAAACAGGAGTCTAAGATAGGTATGCACTCACATTTAAGGACATAAATTCTTAGAAATACTTGTAGGCATAGCAGCAAACTGTCCTCCCAAATTCAGGAAGAATTTGAACAATTGATATAATTGCTGCTAAAAAAACAATTTTTCATCAAAAGTTGCATCTTGTGTGATCCGTACTGATTGTTTTTTGCTGAGTGATGAAAGAATTTTATTAGAAATCATAACTCAAGTTCTTTATTGATGTAAAACTTTGGGGAAATCATTCCCTCTGGCCCCCATAACCAAAGAGTTCCCATACACTTATAGATATACTAATACTTTTCAGTCAGACAAATGAACCAGAGCCAAATGTTTTTCCCTTTCCCTGGTTCTAGACAATACAAGGATCTTTCACACAGTCAAAGACTAAATTCATCTCTACTGTAAAAATATTTAATTTAATATACATTAATCATCTATTCTATTTATATTCTCTCGTTAACATATTTTTGTTGTTATTTCATTATGGTCAAGGTGATAAGTTTTAAAGGGATCAGGATTTCTAGACATGACTTTATTAAATTGTCTAGAAATCTCATTAATTTTCCACCTTGATTGACCATTCTTACAACTAAAGAAACATTTTTCAATATAAAATCAATAAATCTAAGTGTAGCTTGCACTATCCTTAAATATTCTGATGATATATTTCCATAAAATATATAAGATGGAATACCACTTGTTCCTAATAGCATAAGTATGAATAGAAATGAATCTTGTTTGTCAAACTTTTTATAGACAATTGTTCCATCCTCGATTATAATATCTAAATCAAGGAATGTTACTTGTATTCCGTTATGTTCACACATTAGTTGAAGATCTTTAGGGTATATATCTCTGTACTATTTTCTGAATGATCCTCTATCATTAAAAGAATATGTCATCGATAAAACGAGTACAACCTAAAAATACACAAGCTCACTTAACAACAGTTATAATTAAAGATGATATAAATATATATTAGTCTATGTAAGTACAAATTTGCTTAATACGGTTCAGGATCAATTCTCATTGGAATACCTATAATCTGATGGAATAATCTATTACCTATTTTAAAGCAATTTTCCTCAGTAAGATGACTAACAATCACCTCATGGGGAGAATGCATAAAGTAAGTCTATCCTTTTTTGATTTACACCAAAAAGCGTTAGAATTTGTAAACCCGATATCTTTACTATTTCCTCCAGCAAATTCCAAGTATATCATTTTATTTAATTGTTTGATAAGATCTTCATGAGGTATTTTTGTATGAAGAGTACTGAAATTGAATGTTGAAATAGATTTAGCTCCTTTTTGTCTGTTTATAAGATCCAATTTTTCTTTAATGGGCGTAGAATTATTTACTACCCATAAGAAATTTATATTACTATAGAATTTATATTTAATATGGAATTTATGTATTTGATTTTATGTCAAATTAAAAACTTTAGAAACAACTTTGCAAAGAGGTTTAGTACAAAAAACTCTTGAGGCTACAATAAAGTGAGCACCTGTTGGATTTTTGTGCATTTTAGATAGTGAGTACATAATTGATAACTTTTGTACATTTTCATCTGTTTTAAGCCTTAATTTTTATGTAATACAATGTTATTGAATATAATATTATCAGGTTCACAAGTAAATAATTATGTATATCATGATCATCATCATTAGCCTTTAAGTTTCCGTCATTGGACATAGACCTTCCCAAGATTTGCCAGACCTCTCTATCATGCATGTCACAGAGCCAATACTTTCTGAAGTTGTCTCATTTGTCACGCCATCTTATATTTTGTCGGCCAGTTTTGCATACCTTATCTCAGGGGTCCATGTTGTGAGTCATGAAGTTGAGTGGTTGCCTTCCTTTCTCGCAACATGACCAACCCATTGCCATTTGAGTTTTCTAATAGATTCTATGATACCTCAGACTCTTATTTATACTCTAATATATTGTGCTGTCTTCTGATCTCTCCATTTATGTTGAATTTGATTTTCTCCTGTGCGTGTTGCATGGTTCTGATGTCTCAACTCCCTAAGTGACAATCAGCAGGATGCTTTGGTCGTATACTCTTCTCTTTAGGACTAATGGGATTTTCTAATGGGAGTTTACTCTACCAAAAGCTTGCCATCCTAGAGTGATTCTTCACTTGATTTTTTCTTTTCAGGATTTCATGGAGATTCATTGTCCTAGGTAGATGTTGTGGTCTACTTTCTCCAGTTCTGCGTTTTTGATATTTTTATTGCAAACTAGCACATAAGTGTTTCATTATTAAAATGCTAAATTACTCATGTTTTTCGTACTTTATGTGAATTAAAAAAACAGGCAGCGTACTTAGCAAATTTAAAGAATTATGTCATTATAAATGCTCAAGAATTAAACTAATCCCACACTTGGAATAAAAGAGTAAATTTTTCGAGATATATATGTCTGAAAATAAAAATTACGTAGGCTATCAAGAAGCATTTATCGGATATTTGGATTTATTTACTAATTCCAATAATCTGTACATTTTATGTAAGTGTTAAACAGGGATGGATTATATTTCTTGGAATTATATTGTTAAATACTTCTCATTTTTCATATCAATCATCCTTATTTATTAATCAAGACAAAACTTTAAGTTATGGCCAAATCACATTGGATGCACTGGTTCTCAAATGAACAGTGAAATTGAGCTTTGTGGAGCCTGGTCAATACTTAGATGGGTCACTGTCTGGGAATACTAGGTGTCATAACCAGCTGAGGAGACATTTGCTGCAGCCATGCTGATCTTGAAATGTATCAAGTATTTTTTTTTATTTGGAAGCTTTTAGCATTGTGAAGAAGGGTTAAGTTGAACTTGGGAACAATACTTCCTACATACTAAATAACCACGCATAGCAGCTTCAGGACTGAAGCTGCTTAGATATACACCTATGAGTAAACACATAGACAAGTGGGACAATAAGTTCCCATCCTAAGTATTGCCCAGGCTTGACATTGCTCAACTTCATAGATCTTATGAGAATCAATGTATCCAATACGATTTGACTGGATTTCAATAGCTTTCATGAAAGGTTTATCAATCTCAATCCTTGTGCTGAACGCTTACCAAAGAGGCGTTGAGTACCATTTTTGAAGTCTTTGGTATGATTCAGTAATGCATTGAACCATGGTCTACTGAACCAGATTAGAGCACTCTACTACGGGGCCACAATGATTGGTCTGATCATCTTGTGCCAATGAAATTGCAAATAGGTTTCATTTACCCAGTAGTCATAAATTAAGTAAATGCTGTATTTATGATCAAAATTTATACCAGCTTTCAAGCCGGAATAGCTTTGCAGACCCTCCAAGCCTCCTGGCAAGTAATCAGGCCACATTGGCATGAAGTGGACCCATTTGATGGTCATTGATTTCCTCCATCTTGTTCTTTATTCATGGGTGACAGAACAGAGGTTAATAAGAATACAGAACGGGAAGGGTGGTTTAGAGTGATTGACTCTAAAGGTCGAATCAGATGCCAACTCACTCTGAAGAAGCCTCATAACAACACAAAATTTCATTGAACAATTCTTATGACAGGTCTCCAATAAACTGTTTATTGTTAGCAACCCTATTGCTCCCAGCGGTTGCCACATGAATGATTTGGCCAAAACTGTTTCAACTGATTGAAATAATGTGGCAATGAAAATAAAGAAGATCTTTATCCAAATAAAACTGATGAATATTTCATCTCATAAATGTAGAAGTATATTAACACCAAGTATTATCTCAGACCTTTACTAGACAGAGGAGTTATTCATTAGTTTGAAGCTTACATAACAATACTTGAACCACAAAGATAAGTTTGTTTATACAAATACACAGATGATATTAATTAGGAGATCAAGTGAGAATTCAGAGAATAGAAATTTTCCACTGCTATTTGAAGATATCTTGCAATCATATATGCTACCAAGTTTCTCTGTTTTTTGAATGGAATAAGAATCAGTAATGAATTTATAAACAGAATTAAAAGCAACATTGATCATCTACTTCAAGTTGATCAAATTTACAAACGATGATAATATGCTTAATTTTCTCATAAATCATTTCATACCTTTACATAATGATATTTAGTGCACTTGATATTTTTATAGGACATAAAATCAATGGTTAATTTAGGATTGGAATAATCAGACAAATGACTTTGTGAATAAGTCATTCACTCCCAAGTGGAGACATGTCCAATTGTTTATTCCATTTTCATTGCTTAAAATGGTAAAATAATCAAAGAAACACAAATGACATTTCATTTTAAAAATAGTGAACCATTCTTATAGTTGCATCTGCATTTGATAACTTAAAGAGTAAGAAGAGGGCATTTAATTTAAAGAAAAATAATCACTTGAAATTCTGAAATGAAGCATTATTAACACCCAGGAACGAAAGTGGGGGGGGGGGGTATCCCTACTTCACAATTTCCAGCATTCAACATTTTCATCCCGAACCCTCCTTTTTCTGCCTCTTCTTATGTCAAAGCCTGATTCCCACAGACACAGTTACAAACACCCCTTGACCCTTCTATCCGCTGACCCTTGTTGTTTCAGACAAAACTTGACACTCACTAACACAGATACGAACACCTCCCTTCTCACTCCAACTAAACAACCCACAACAGAGGAATATCCTCTCCAAATGCTAAATTATTATTTAGACAATTCATGGGTATACCCATTTATCTTTGTTATAGAATAATTTCAGTAGAAATGCAATAGTGAATAACAATTTGTAAATCTTTTGGGGGCTGCCCTCCATGGGGGTAATTTCAAAAGGCTCCTCCCTCCTTAGCTACACCTTTAGAATGAACTTGTGAAAGGATTGATAAATAAAGCAAATATTTCATTATTTAGCAAAAACATAAATGACACAAAATAACTGTACAGTAAACCCTCTGTTTACCAGACTGTGGACAGTTGTCCGTTGAATTGAATGTTATTGAAAGAAGGGCATTTTTTACCTTTTTTATCATTCTTTTTGAATTCAAATACATGAATGCAAATGTAGCTTCAATATAATGTGGAATATAAATTCATTAAATCGCAATGCAGAACAAGTTGGTAGATATTGCAAAAAATTAAGTCATCATCCAATTTTAGTCCTAAGCTGTCGAGCATTGTCATTGCAAGAGAATTTAATTTTTCAATTACCTTCAATTTGTATGATACATTCAAGTTCTTTCTTTTAACTTCAATATCATCAGTTTATGTCATCTTGAGTTATAAGGATTTTGTTAATTACTTCATGAATAAAAGTAAACATTCAGAAATCAAAGATGATAACAGGATGGATTTGTCAAAACAAAGGCAAAAGAAATCCAAAAATATCTAGTTGTTAAAGGAAATTATCTACAAAATTATCCAATATTGAGACAAAAAATACCCAAAAATATCTAGATATGCCAGAAAATTATTTAAAAATACACTACATGTTAAGCCTCAACTCAATTCAGCCTATATCAAAATATAGAAAATAAAACCAAAATTTAAGGACTGAAAAGAGAAAATATGAAAGTTGTTTTTTTTTTTAATTTAATTTCCATGTTTTGGATGATTAATCTTCTGGAAAAATTTCATTTTTGAGAAATATTAAGTTTTGAATCTATGTCAAAATAGGGTTATTCAAAAAAACTAAAGATCATTCATATAAGCCAAACCTCTATAGAAATGGCAGAAATCAAGTATCCAGTTTAGCAATACATCATAAGTAGACTCAATTCATATCACCTTTGAAAGACATTTTTTCTGAAAAACTAACAGATTTCCAAGAGGTTCTAGAGAGTAACAAAAATGATTAATCCAACACTGACAAAAATGTTATGTAGACCAACTTCAAAAACTACTATAATTGGTTACACAAAATTTTATTAGTTTGTCTCAAAGTATATTTACAAGTGAATACTGTGAAACAAATTGATAAATTCAGGTGTGAAGATCAGAGAATGTTTTTTAAGTTTGTCATGTCTAGGTAGCATTTTTCCAGGTAACCCACTACATCTCGTGCAAATTTAAGCTAATAAAAAAAATGGAAAATTTAAAATTGATACATCATTCTTAAAACAAAATTTGTGTAATGGAAAATGGTTAGTTATGAAATGAATAAGGCGCGGATGCAAAAGTACCCAAATAATTTCCCAGTTTTTGAGTCCAAGTGTATCTATCTAGCTAGCTCTAGTAATCTGCAAAGATATTTATCTGATTGTTTTTGTTTTTTCTTTCCCAATTTACCTGTAAGTAGAGAAGTAGAGTAACGAACAAACCAGCACACATGAGCCACGCTTGGGATTTGGCAGATTTCTATATTGGTAGAAATTCAGGGTCTGAACTTTATCAAATATCTAAAAATATCAAGATTATATGTAAAACTGATATCTCATATGTTAATGCAGCAAAGATAACTAACTTTAGATACAAAATATCCAATTTAGCAACATTAAGAGTGAAATTTTTCGATGCCATCAAAATGTCCGTTAAATTCATTACATCAGAGTCTGTTAAGGGTTTACTGTAATTATTTAGTCAGAATTCACTTTTTATGACTGGTAAGATAAATTACAAAACAACCTGCTGTTCATATGATATCCTGTGCAAAATTTGGTTTCACAAGAAAGCAATCAAGGCCAGTGTTCTTATGGTTGTTGAATCAACAACAATAAACTTGAGAGGATCAAATTGGTACAAAGCTCAAGAAAATTATTTAGGATTTCTCATAGAAATTTAAGCTGAGACTTTGTCCAGATCAGAGCATGACAATCATAAGCAATGCTAAGCTCAGGAAGTTGATGTGATGAGTCTTCCCAAAAGTCACCTATAATGCTGAAACATAGAACCTAACCAAAAGACTAGATCTTGAACTAGGAACCATGCAATGTACACAAGAGAGGATCATGCCTAACATCACATTGAGAGATCACAAGACAACACATTATATCAGAGAAGATACAGGAGTCATAGATATCATAAAAACCATTAGCAAATTCAAATACCAATGGGCAGGCCATATTGTACAAATTTAAGGCGACTGCTGTGCATCATCATTCATAACATAGATAACCAGAAATCATAAGGAAAATTGTGGCCGGTAAAAAATAAGATAGAGTGACAATATAGACAAGGTATTGGCATCACAACATCCATGATTGAGAGGTCTGGCAAATCTTGGGTCTATGTCCAACGACATCCATTAAAAGACTGATGATGAATAGCTGTAATAGGGGAATGCTTGTGAAAATATTGCTTGCTAGTCAATTCAATGCAAACCTTAGATTGTTTGTAGTAAAACAGGGAATTAGGGTGCATATAGAATAATGATACATATTCCATATCATTGAAATTAGCTAGCTGACAAGATCTATTGACGGATTCTACAAATATTCTATAAGTTATTTTCATGCTATTTTATAAACAGACTGAAGAACTCAGAAAACAAAAGGATTTTCTCTGTAAAGGCTTGTTTGATAACTATTCTCAAAAATGTTATGCAAATGTTTTGAACAATGATTTCTTTATAAAATATTTGATAGATTTGGTGAATGTTTTAAAATCTCCGGCAAAGAGTCATTCAGTTTTTAAACAATGTGTATGCTATATAATGTGCTAACAATGCTGGAAAATGTACAATGAAAGGATAAATGCAACTGCCTCAATGAAAACTTTTCAAACAATTGCTTCTTCTTTCACAAATGCTCAAGCCAAAGAAAATTGAAACAAAACAGGAAAACAAAAATTTATAAATAGAAAACAAGAATAAAGGTTTGAAAATGTTCAAATAAGTTTGCAACTGTCTTTTTTGGTTTTTTTCTTATGCTGATAAGATCTTTGAAAGAATTCGAGAGTTCCAATCGATGATTTGCAAAAGGAAAAAACAGACCCTCTGGAAAAAATGCTAATGAAAAAATCTTTAAAAAAAACATAAAGCCGACTAAAAGGGAAAGTACGGAAAAGCTCTTCTTCAAACAATGTGATTTTATCATTTTATGAAATCAATAAAACAGTACAAATGTTGGTGTCATTGATCAGCAACTCAGAGAGTTGTTGATGAGATATCCTTCCTTTGTGGTAATTCTCATTTAGCTTCCTAAGTCTCATTCCAAAATTGGCTTGACTTTCATTTACCACATTTGGCGATATCTGCAATTGATTACCTCTGCCAACAGAATTGGAGACGTATTTGTATTCTTCCATGTCTTTCCTTCAATCCTTCTGTCTATCTGTCCACACAATATCTCTAAAAGTTCTCAACGAATTTCAATTAAATTTTATGGGAACGTGTGTCATAGGGTAGGAAATAAATTATGAAATTTTGGAGAGCATCCATGAATTCGCTCCTGACTGAGAGATATTTTTCCGTAATTTTTCATTCTTTCATGTCTGTTCATACAATATTTCCAAAAGTTCTCAATGAATTCTAGCAAGATTTTGTGAAGAAGAAGATCATGGGCTAAAAGAGAAGTGATTAAATTTGAGAGAAGATCAAGGAATTTTTTCAGTCAAGTTACTGTATGGTGTTGATATAGGCATACGCTCTTTGAGAACTTGCTAGTTTCTTCAAGTGGAAGAGTGAAAATTTGGGGGATACTTCTCATTTGATTGCAGGACTCCAAACACTTTCAATTATTTTGATATAAGCAAGCATAGTACCCATAAAAAATGACAGGATTATTTACAGAGTATCTGTTTGTTCTGATTATGATGAAAGTATTGCTCCCAAGCCTTTGAGCTTGAATGCAAGGGTAGTATCCAATCTTTATTTATGTTTTTGTATCATTAACAGATAGTGGAAGTTACAGACAGACGAATCGAGAAACATACATATATAGTTGTACTATTCATTATATAGGTATATAATAATTCTGATTAATACCATTATTGCTGCTTGTATTCTTGCCTAATTTGATTGTTCCAAACTTCAAAAACTAGTGTGTCAGATCTGGTTAGTCACTCCATAAAACCATTATGTGACCAACATCTTTCAGCAGCATGCCTTGTTAAGAGTGATCAATCAGGGAATAAATTATTTCACTCAACTTATGTTGTACAGTGATCACTAAAAAGTCTGAATTTTCCAAAAACGAGTGTGAATGTTGCTGGACATAGACCAAGGGACCAATCCAGAATAAATTTGGATAGGTCCTCCAGTGCTGCCTGTGCAAAGAGCCAGGCAGAATCATTAAAAAAGCTAAAGAAACCTATGCTGACAATTTTGATTCATGGTTCTGATACACTTTTTCATTGTCTTGCTCATAGTAATTTGCAAATTGGGAAATTATTGAGTCAGTTCATTTTCATAAGCCATTGCCAAGATAGCTTCTTTGCTTTAATTTTTTTTAGATTACATGATTATGCAACTGGCGCCAGTCATAAATACTATGACTTTCATCACCTTAAATACCAGGTTTCTTTTCATTTCTTTTTTTAGATTAATCTATGAGAGCCATTTTTTTCACAGAATAAATGATTTTCTAATCAGGTACAGTGATTAGACTGAGTTCTGTCTTGATTTCTTTTCTATGATTTGTAAACTTATTACGAAACAGATTTTGCTTGATTGTATGATTGATTGAAATAATGACAGGTTAGAAGAATTTGGGAGACTATACATTTTGTAAATCTGAAAACCCGGAATGTTTATTTGTTTAATATCATTATATTCCACTCATTAAGTGTTCATACCACAAGTAAATGGTGGCTTAGAATGTAAATTAACATTTTCATTGTCAACATTTTCTTTTGTATCCTTGACAAGTATAGTAGCAATAATGTAAATGGTCTGTAGTGCTGAATTTGTCAAGTGACAGCAAGTCTCAATGCAACAGCAATGTCCTTAGTATTTTAGCGGTTTTTAGCAATGCCGTCAACTGGATGATCTTGATTCTTCCTTGATTTCCAGTTCTTTGGAACCATTCAAGGTGCTCCAAATATGGTAGATACAACTGTCACCTGCACACCCCATAATTTTTTCACCAGTTTCCTTGCAAGGTTTGAATATTTGTCTAGCTTTTCAGTATCTTTTAATTTTACTTTACTGTAACAGTAAAATCTACTGACAAATTTTCCTTCTGTTCTTTCCTGAATTTTGTTTGTTAAGGCTAACTTCCTCATCTTTGTTGGTTTTTTTTTACCGATACATTTTAGCTGTGTATCCTCTGACCTTCCTCGGGTATCTGTTGTGTTCTGGAATGCTGTCGAATATTGTTAATATTCATACGCATCTCGTTGCATGCACATCATGTCTGGTGTTTGCATAACTGTGTTCTTAGGATTGTTTTCTCGTTACCTCTGTGCTGATCTCTTGACCACTTGTTGAACTTTGTACGCACTCTCATCTCTCGGATCATGCCTATGGAGCCATAAGTTCATCACTTGTTTCTTTCTGATCAATGGTTTCCACAAGCCATCAATGTCTGCGCTTGGTCTATGCTCAGTCTTGATTGAGTTATCTATGTAAGCAGTTTTTTTTTTTGATCTTTTTATTTGTCAATACTTCTGTCTACTATTTTGACCCCACTCTATTCCAAATTTCCAGCCAAAACTATTTAGCAACAGTTATTGAAATGATGATTTTCAATGACATTTTTTTTGCAATTATGTTTAAGCAAAACCTGATGAATGACCAGAGACAATGTCATATTTGATGCACAACCAACCTTCTTTAAAATATTTGTGCATTCTGATTATAGCTGTTCTCCAGAGGGCTCCATCACTGAACTTGCATTAATGCAAATGTTTCAGAGAAAGTTTATCTCAGCCAAATAGAAAACCTTATACATATAGACTCCTTTTAAGTATTTACTTGGGCAAAATTGTCATGAGTTTTTCTTTGTTCAAAACAAAACTGTTACTACTTTTTGAAGGAGAAGACTATTGGACCAAATTTTTATAAGATTGACCTATACAATTTAAAGTTCAAGTTACAGCTCATTTTTGTCTTTCACACAGACGAATTGACTGTAAATGTCATACACCACCTGATAGCTCTCTCCATTGACAATGGAACTCTTCTAAAGCAGAAACAAATTTTCTTAAAATTATCATAAATTATGACAGAATAAATAGGGGAAAATTATTTAGCTTGAAGTCGAAAGGAAAGTAATTTTTATCAGCAATGATTCCCCTTGATATAATCATTGAAATTGTCCCATATAAAGCAAAGAGTTAAATACCCTATATGTGTTTCTGGGTTGTGGGAGATTTTATCATTGTGAAGTCAACATGTTTAGGAGTCACGCAGTTCTTACCCACATGATAAAAATCACATATGATCTTTTTTTTTCTTCAATTCTTTTCTCGATACTGGTTGGAAGAAATTTCAACCTCTAGGAAAAATACCAGATGACCCTTTGTGTATCATCTGTAAACAAATCTCTTGAAGAAAAAATGCAAAAAACTTTTAGCATAGATAGTATAAGGCAATGCAATTATTACATTGTTTATTGCTTTTGCTTTTGCTTCAAAAAAAAAAAAAAAAAAAACCATCAAAAACCAGACTTTCATATATACGCTTATCATAAAGTCTACATAATGCTTGGATGACAGAAATATTTTGAAAGAGTGAGAGCCTAACATAATTTCCTGAAATTATTATTATTATCATCATTATTATTATTTATCTTATTATTATTGCTATTATGTAAATTACTTTTTTTATTCTTTACACATTTTTTTTTATTTTCTATTCGAAAGATCTGGCAGAGTTTCATGCAACACATACAAGAGGCAAACGAAAGCTGCATTTCAACTTTGGCGAAAAGTTTTGGCACAATCACAAACCATCTTTGGCTGCAATTGCTTCTGCAGGGTGGAGTGTCCAGGGTATAAGGATGAAGAGTAACGAGAGCAGGAGAGGTAAGGATGGGGTATGATGACTACTGTAATCTCAAGTAGGGCCACTGGCTTGGTAGGTGTGGAAATAAGTTGTAAGATAACAGTGGTTATTCTCTTTTCCAGTAATTGGATACTCCCAGCCGCAACACTGATATTCCGCCACTACCATCGCCCCTTCATAGATTACAGCCAAACACAAGACTTGTCACAGAGAGGCAAATAAGTTATCTGATACCTATTGTTGTCAGCACCTATAACCAGTATCTCTCTAACCAACCATGGAACACCATCTCTTCTGCTACAAGTTTGTTTGTATGGGAAATCAAGTGTGAAACAAGAATTTTGTACAAGAGTCGAATAACCAGGGGAGCAATTCAATCAGAACCACTACCCCCTGTTCCCATCACCTGACTATACGGGCTATTTAGCCTCCTGATGAAGTGTGCTTTCGATTTATGTCTTCGTCAAACAAAAGAATTGACCAACAGTTCACTGATTTGTCTATTTTGAATAATTAATTGCAGTTAATTATTAAAATTATGCTATATATCAATTTACATGATCATCATCACTATGGTGTTCTAAAGACAGCTTTCCCAGTTCATCTAGGGTTTCTCTCGGGCCCTGATGTACAGGGTTTTATGTTAGTAGATGTGTGCAAATGTATATTCCTGTTGATATATCTGTATGCATTCCTCTGCTAGATTATGTGCAGTAGTGGAGAACATGTAATCATATATGGTAGGTATTAAGTATTACAATTACATTTTGTAAGCAAATGGATATATTGACAGTAAAGAGAATTAGTTGATAGTGTTGTGCCAACCTCCGCACAGAAAAACATGTAATTCAAAACATTGATTAGACCAGAACACACAATGATCTAGCTTGTTTGGTAAAACCTTTTTTGTTTATTATTTCAGTTAGATACAAGCATAATGGAAAATTGTTAATATTTCTTATTGATTTAAGTATACTGTGTTTATTCATTGGAAGGAAAAATATGAAAAAAGCCCTGAGTGTCAATGAAGCCTAGCCTGAGTGGGAACAGGGAAGTGCAAGCTGGCCGAGGAGATAAAAACACACAGAATGGACCTGGTGAGCCAAGTTCAAATGCTGGCAAGGACAGTTTGTGTTCTCTTCACATTAATGCTACCCCCCATCTATGGATGAAATAGAGCTGGATGGAGTGAGTGATACCACTAAGTCTCTAAGCCTTTTAATGCCTTTTGATCTGTTTCACATATTGCAAATGGCCTGAGTAAGCATTAAAATGATATGTGGAGCCTAAACACTGATAGCTAGAGCCAGCGTAAGAGCATCATTCACTGGGAATTAGCCAAAAGGACCATTGCACAGTCTATTTAAATGGGAAAATTTCATATGGTTAAAGGTTTCAAAATTTCTTACTACACAAGGTTGGATCATTAAGTTCATAGCTTAACAGTTATTAAATTAATTTGGATTTGAATTTTTCACTGTACAATGTGATTTATTGTAAAATCTTGGGTAGACTGCATCAACAAGTAAGAAGAATATGTTGAAAAATAAATATTTGTTTTCTAAGATAAATGCTTTTTTTCATCATTGGGTTAAGGAGTAATCACTGTACTTACGTAATATTATTGTTTGTTGAATTTTTTTGAAATTTTTATCGGAACTAGATTTTTCAGTTCCTTTATCAAAGTTTGATAAAAATAAATTGTGGCAAATCTTTTTCTGAAACTCTGACTGCAGTTTATGTCAAAGCACCAAATTTTTCTTTCGCGAAGCAAATCCAGTTTTAAGTTGATTATGAAAAAAGGAATTAAATTATTAAATATTCATTACTTGTAGAAGAAATCTATAATTACTTTTGGATAGAAACAATCCCAAATTTGATTAAAGGTAATCATTTTAACAGCAAATAATTCTTAAATTATGATTTGATGTTTTTTTTAATCCAGAAACCTAATGTTCATCTTTATCATCATTACAAGTTAATCATTTCTTTCATCTTGTCTATTTTCAAAACATATGAAATAATACACACATGTACATGGGGGGGTTGGTAGATTTTGGAACCGTTTTTGGTCATGTCCACTAAGTAGGAACTTGATATAATAAAAATAGACACAAAGTATTTTATTCCTAGCTTTTACTGTCCTTTGAAGAAACTACTTCAGAGACTAAAATATTCAAGTTATAGGATGCTATAGCAGTGTTACGCAAAACAATAATTGGGCTGAAGTATTCTGTGCTATAGAGTAACTTGGTGCACAAATGTTAGCGTAATCGTCTTGGGGTTTTCATAGTTTTTATATATTTTTCTTTCTTAACAATCTGATAAGGGTATTATATCACGTATTTTAGTTATCGTTATTTTTATTCCTCTATTCCTAATTCCCATTTCTTCATTCAGTAGATAAGAACTTCCTTTGCTTCTAAGGCCTCTTACACTGAACATTCTGATGATATTATGGTTTCAGTATCTTAATTGGAATCTACCCCCTATCTATCATACTTTTTTTGAAAATAAAATGGCAACCTTTTCTGGATTTATTGTTGAAATAATATAATTTTCAGACCAAGAGTTTTTTTTCATGTATTTTAGAAGACGATTTTTTAATATGTAATCTCAAATGATGGGAAAAGCTTAGAATCCATGTTTCGGTGTTAGTTTCTATCATATTAACCCTCTGGATTAGCCCAAAATTGATTTTTTGAAAAAAGTGAAAAATTTAAGGCCCATATTGGCCAAGATTGACCAGCTTTTTTTAGCTGCTATCACTTGACGTTTAGTACATTGGAAGGCATTCCAAAGAAGTATTCTATATGCTTGGAGTTCAGCATGGCCAAAAAGGGTGCCTCCACAGCTGGTCATGGCACCTTAATGTTGCTTAACCACGGGGATCATGCAAGAACAAGTGTATCTAATGCAATTTGGCTGTAACTTGTAAATCACATTAAATACATACATAAACTTTTCATTTTTAATGATGAATTTGATTTTACATTTGACAGTGTACAGCATTTCTGAGATTCTACTAGCTATTGTGATATGAAAAGGACTCTTTCACAAAACCTATGTCACTCATTGTTTGAAAATTTGAGCTTGATAAATGTAAGCATATTTGAAAAAAATAATAGATTACTCTTCAATTTGAACACCCAAAACATGTAGAAAAGTAAAATTTGACTTTTCAGTGTACAATATTTTGAACTATCCTGTTATAAAACTAAGCTATTTGAACATTTTAGATGAAGAATATCAATTTCCGAGTGATATTGTTCCTAATCATGAATCATTATACTTTTTTTTTTTTATTACTGAAAAATAGAGTAAACTGGTTCTATGAGCTGGGGCGTACTGAATGGGAAACGTGGTTAGGGGTTACGTGTACCACTCCATCATCAAAATTTATGCACATTCACAAACATTCTACTGGTTCTAAGTGGTTTGAGCAGTTTAAAAATCACAGGAAGTTCATGATCAGCCCCATGAAGGCCGATTACCATGATTCTGTTTTCTTTATCACCCCATTCTCTAGTAAAAACTATATTTACTGAATCATATGCCTGAATATAAGAAGAAGGAGTAAGTAAATTTTGTATTGAAAAAATCAATTACATGAAAATGTTGGAAAATATCTAATATAAACTCAAAGCAGCATTTATGGCAGTAATAGGTATAACACCCAAGATATATAAAATTTAATCCACTTTGGTTTATTAAGAGTCAGATTTAGCTATGAATAATTAACCGTAGTTGGCAACAGTGAGTTCCCTTATTTGACCTGCACATCAACTTTCATCATCAAATTAGAGGCCTGTATACCCACTTTATTGGAAAATTTGATGCCTGCAAACCTAATGTGTTGCTGAATCAGAGACCTGTACCCACATACACACATGCCCCCAAAAAATGATAATTAGGTATGCCCCTGTTAATGAGGAGGGACTGACTCCTGGCCGGAGAGGACAGGGACATATTAAATGATAGCTCCAACAAAATCCTTAATCAGTTTTATCAAGCAGTTTAAAAGTCATTATTTGAGGTAAGATGAAGAGTAGAGGTAAATGAAAAAGATCTGATTGGTTTGTCAGGACATGATCTTCAAAAAGCTGCTCTTTTACATTTCTTACTTCTTATAAGATGTCTCTTGACAAGTCTAGGAAGAAAGCAGCTTTAAGGAAACAAAAATGAAAGCAAAGGATAAAAGTAATCGATCTGGCTGCAAACTAATCAGAATTGTAAACATAGGCAACGTTGTCTTCAATGAAATTGAAACTTTCCCCATCACAAAAGACTACATAAAAAGTAGCTCAATCAGATAGAAAAAAAACACTGGTCTTACAGGAAAGGTTGGGAAACAATAAGTCACTTAAATTACAGATGGATGTTATTTTTTTTTTGTAAGTGTTAATTTTATAATTCTATTTCAGTCTAAAGGCAAAAAATATAAACATTTGATACCTAACAATAACTAATATTATTAAAAGCTTTTTTGTGTATCATATTTCCAAGCATTGCAAACAGTATTTTCACCAAAAAATAAGTTTAAAAAATTCACCCTGCATCCAACTGATCAAATATTACTTTTTTTTCATTAGCCTATCCTAAACCCAGGGGAAGGTAATGTACGCTACATTGAAATATGAACTTCTGTATACTTTTTCTGATTTAGTATAAAATAGTAAATAAACAAAAATCCCATTAATAATGTAAAATATATTAAATCACAAAAATTCTTTCCTGGAATATTCTAATAGACAACCTGAGGGACTGGCAGTAATTTAGATTTTGTAAATCAGTATTACCTGGATTTTCATGGTTTGGTTGAACTTGACTTTAAGTGCACGTTATCAAGTGTCAAAAGAAGTAAAACTTCTACATGTTAAGAGGCTTTAGCTATTAAACAAGACTATTGTAATCAAACACTCACTCACCATCTGTTATGGTTGTGTTCAGTTGTTCTGCAATGAAACGTGTTGCGTTCAGTCAACAACACCAACCAATGGTGACGATTGGTTTCCACAATTTCAAACATAGAACTTGATATTAAAAGAACATTATAAGGTCATAAAACAAAAAATTCATTGAGACAATGTGGAATGTGTACCAAAACAAAGCCATCAACAACTGGTAACGGCGTTGTCAGCATGAAGAATCTGCATAAATATATTGTTTCTAATTCTGAACACTAGACATTGTTTTTATTATTGGTCATAATAAAGATATTCCAGCGAAAGTAAAAACCATGGCTTGGCCAAAGACTGAATTGTGGAACTTGAGTATCATAGTGTGGATGCAGCTCTACCGTAGGGAATTTACTGGAAGGTTAGGTATATATATTAGGTGGAAATACACCATGTCTCCACGTTTTATCCAAAGAGACAAAGAAAAAAGCAGATGACAAGTGGTTGAGAGGATTTACATCTCGTTCAACCACCTACAAAAATATATTGGTTGGTAGGTGAAAGTGCATGGACCATAATGTTCAGTTTATTTTTTTTTTCAAAATTTTGCAAGTCACAAATGGTGTGCACCCTAGGGGCTAGAGCATTGTTGACACCGGGAGATATGGTATCGGAAATAAACAAATCATTTGATGGGAATGAACTTCTTTGAATAACTATATATCTGTGGTAAGAGACGGATTACATTGTTTGTTATTTTTTTAATTTAATTTTTCTCCTTTTAGACATTGATTTACAGTAATGAGCTTAGCAACTCAGAATATAATATAGGACTTCAGACCATACCCAAGAGCCTAAATCTATAAGTGTCAGATGGTACAACAGGTCTGGTTAGTCACTCAGTAGAAACTGCTAGTGACCAATGTCTTTTGATAGCATGTCACATTGAGGGTGATCAATTGAAACATCAGAAAAAGGATGTGATACTTCTCTCATCTTTCAGAAAGCAACCATGGCTGAATGCTGCCAAGCACAAACTAAGGGATAGATTTAGCATAAACTTGAATTGTAAATTGCCATCCCTCCCCCAAAAAAACTTATTTGGGAGAGAATTAAAAAAAACAAAAACAAACAAAACTGTTTTTTCTCGTCATATTTTAGAGTTGATGTTCAAATTTTCAGCACTCTAGCTCCATTGGTACAGCCTGTATGCGTGACATATACTGAAATAGATAGGTAAGAACTGAAAAAAACTTATGCTGACTGTATTCACTATTTTTGAAGATGGTTTCTGGTATAAATAGATTAAGAGAAAAATAGAAAGCACATAGCTCTGTCAATGCCATACCCTAACGGAAAAATTGAATAGAAATGGAACATCAAAAGACAGGGGGAGAGAATGTAATTCTCACACAATATGCAAACATTGAGTTACTTCCCTTGAAATTTGAATTTAGCTTCTTTTTTTTTTTAATAACCTCCTTTCATGCAAAATGATAAAAACATCTCTCAATCAGAAAGAAATTGGTGGATCTACCCAAGAATTCAATTACCCCTTTTGTAGGTCATAGTTCATCATTCTGCAAAGTTTGATTGAAATTCATACCAAACTTCAAGAAATATTATGTTGACAGACAGACAAACGGATGGATGGATTGACATAGACTTATTCATACACCTCTCTTACCTCATCAGCAGTGGTAAAAATGGACACTTATATAAGCAGTACAATCAATGGACAAACATATAGATATAGATAATTATCGGATAGATTAATTAACGCTGACATATATAACATCTTGGTGATATAGATAAAAATCTACAATCAATCATTTTAAATATCTAATTACCCCCTTAACTTATTTTGTTATTAGAGTCAAAAGATCTGATTGAAATCATGACTGAAATCAGTGCTGTCATTAAATCATAAAACTGAATAGGAGAGATATAATTTCTTTTGTCATTTAGACCATGTTAATCCTTACCAAGTGATATTTAGTCACCAGAAAAATTTTCTTTGCTCATCTCACTATTTCTGACCAATCATCAAAGCCCAGATGTAGCATAGTGGTTCAATCCACTGCCTAGGACCAGGATTGGGGAACCTCTTCTCACATTTAAAGGGTTAAGGTCAAATTACATTAATGTTGGAGATGTGGTTTCTCGTAAGATCAAAGTTAGGCAATGCTGAGCATGGTCAGTAACTAGTTAACTGGAAAACACCACATGCCATAATTAAAAATAAAGTTTTGACAGGCCTGGCAAGCTGAAGGTTGATCTTACTAACCATTTTCCGTGTGTATTCTGCCCTACGACATCCTTCATGAGGATATAAACAGAGAACAATCACACATACATACACTAATTAAGAAAACTTGATATTGTTACTTATCAATATGTTTTCAGCTGTTCAAGTCAGCCCTTTATTCATGTATATGAGCATAAGATAGATTTTTCTGCATCCACACAGAAACCAAATATATAATATTTCTGCATCCACACAGAAACCAATTATCTACTTATAAAATCTACTGTACCAAAACACTTGAAATATCTACAATTATAGGTATACGGTTTGAATATTTGCTACGTATAATGCATAGAAAGTCATGTTGATCAAAACACAATCCGATGAGAGATTAGAAGCATCACTTAATCTTTCTTTCCAAAATGTAAGTGTACTGACATTGGCTATGTTGCTCACACCATTCTTTAAGGTGGTCTGGCTGACTATATATGTAGGTACTTATTTGTCATGTTCATCAGTTGCAACGATGGAACAGAAGCACTGAAAATTTCAACATTTATTCCTTCTGTTTGAGAAAAAAACTTACTTTTGAAAATTCCCATTCAAAATAAGTTTTTTAGTGAAGGGGGGTTAATTTACAATGTATGCTTATCCTAAATTGGTCCTTCAGTTTATCTTCATCAGCACCTACAGTTGTTTTTTTTTTAAATTCAGGCTTTTTAGCAATCAACATCTGACAAAAGGCGAGAGAACTAACTTGTTCATTGATCACCGTTTTTTCAAAATTTTCATTAATCACCCCCAACACAGCATCCTGCCATGTTTTAATGACTATTGAGGGCCTAAAAAGACCTGTTTTCAAATTAATCAATTAAGTACTTTTAGATACTTTTGTACTATTATATTTTTAGTAATGAATATTTGGTTTCACTTAATTTCTTTTTTTTCTAATTTTCTTCAAAATTTAATTTTCAATGTATCATCTTTCACCAATTTTACAGGGGCAAGGATGCAGAGAAAATATATGCTTTAAAAGAAGGCGATAATCTGGAAAAGTTTGGAACTAAAGTCTATGTAATTAGTATCTCATCATTTTAAACTTCTGATATCCTTTCCACAGTGCTATCCAATAAGCCATCCCATGATACCATCTCATATTTGTTCAAAGCTCATAAATGTCATAGTTGCCTTACCTCAAATAGTACTGGAGCAAACATGTCTGGAATCTCTAATTAGAATTTCCTGATGGCTCTTTTGGCTAGACAGTGTTGTTACATTCTGAATTCTTAATAATGCCAAATGATGTTTTCTATCAGTAACCACATTATGAGAGTAACAAAAACCTATGTGTAAAACATGGTAACAGGCCTATGGTAATCACTGAAATCTAAAAGACAATCTTTTAAGGAAAATACGGAATTGGTAATTTCCTGTATAATTAGCTAATGGTTCTGCATTTGCTGTCTTGAAAAAGTAATCTAGACTTTTTAATGAGGTTGAAATGCAGCAATAACAGTTTGGCAGTATATTAAAGTTTTATCATATTCGAGACCAATTGATTAAAAAAACTGCCCTACAGATAGGATTTTCTAAATGAAGCCTTTGGTCACAATAAGATATCAAAACTGTATTTTTTTAAGGTTATTTTAATTCTATTCCTTCAGTTAAAATGCACAGTTTCAACTACTGGAAAAAAGTCACATTGAGATAAACAGAATCAGATTTGGAGTATTGTACAGATAAATAGATAGATATATAGATAGAAATCAGATCAGTATCATCAGGGAAAGCAAGAACTAATAATAGTGAATTTTAAATAAGCATAAATTGCAACAGACAGCAGATTCCAGTTCAGTGTTATGATTATATACTAGGTAATCCTACCCCCATCCCTGTGCCTTGAAAACATCAAAAGTTTTGGAATTTAAAAAAAAAACTCATTAAAAACATGCTCAGTTAATACACACACAAAATTTCGAGGGCATATGTAATTCCTGAGTTACACTGTCATATTCAGATGGATGAATATTTGGTAAATGATAGTATGATACAGGTTTCAAAGATATATTTCAGTGATAGTATTACTTTCAATTCCTTGAAGATATTACTTTCATTACTGTTTTCATTTCGTTTTTTGTGCAACTATAATCACTTCAGTTTCAAAGTATTTATGCAAAATTATCTCCCTTTGATTTAACCATTTGGTGAATTTGTATCTTAAAATCAATACATGGAAGAGTTCAATTATTTTTTATGGGATTTGTTGAAGAGTTCCACATTTGTAATGGTTTCTAGCAATTTGCAAATTTAAGAGTTAAAGATTATACCTGGCTAAAATTGCTATCCTAGAACATCCAAGTGTATAGTATTATACTGACAGAACGAATTCAGAATCTCTGAATTGGAATTAATAGCTTCCAACCAATGCATCCTCCCAATAGTCATTTATTGAGCTGAAACCTAATCAAGAGACACACCTGCAAAATGAGAGCCATGTAATGTGCACATGAAAGAATTATGCTCAACCATACATGGAGAGACCACACAATACATCCAAGAGAAGACAGGAGTTAGGGACATCATGAAATCCATTAGAAAATTCAAGTGGCAATGGCCCAACCATGTCGCAAGAATGCCAGACAACTGATGGACATCATGACTCACAACATGGATCCCCAGAGAACTATATGGAGAGAAGAGCTAGACAAATTCAGTAAGTACTATCTCCACAATACCCATGATAATGAAAGTTAGCAAATCCTGGGGAAGGTCTATGTCCAATGACAAACGTTAAGAGACTGATGATGATGATGATGATGATGATGATGATGATGATGATGAAGCATTTAGTGCGAGGCACTCAAAAATGCGAGGCCAAAAGCACATGTTACTTTTGGTACATAATTAATCTGGCTCTGCAAGAATGACAATAATGAAGGGCATAAAAGAGAAAGACAATTGGCAACCAAGAAATGATGGTCTTCAATAAAGAAATTGGAAATCACCAATAGTTATTTGGATAGAACATTGCTTCACTTTAATGCCATTAAGTTGATCAATGATACAAAGATTCTTCATAGTTGTTAATTTTTTCACAAGGATATTAAGCTCTTCCACTGTAACTAGAAAACATTTATCATTAATGAGATCTAACAGAAGGATAGATAACAAGTACTTGTTGATTGAGCAGATCAAAAAAATTTTGTTTGCCACATCTATAACCTCTTGAATACTTGAAGTTTAATAATGCCCCATGTTCTATTTCGATTAGACAATGAGATCTTCAATTCACTTATCATTATTAACTAAACAAGAAGAAATCATGTAAAGGATCACTTTAGGATGGTGAGCCTTTGGTAGAGCATACTCAACCTTTAAGAATGAAAAAAAATTTCCATTAGTTCTAAAAAGAAGGGTATACAACCAATGCATCCTCCCGATAGTAACCTATGAAGTGGAAACATGGAATATGACCAGAAGATTGACCCTCTAACTGAGAAGCATACAATGTGCACAAAGAATCATGCTCAACTTCACGTGGAGAGACTAGAAATCAGCACAGTATATTAAGGGAAAAACAGGAGTCAGAGGCATAATTGAAACCATTAGGAAACTCAAGTGGCAGCAGACTGGCCATGTTACGAGAATGGCAGACAACTGATGGACATTGTAACTCACAACATGGATACCCAGAGATCAAATGCAGAACCAAGGCCGGCAGAATATGAGATGGCGAGACCAACTTGACAGGTTCAGAAGATATTGGCTCCGTAACGCCCACAATAGAGAAATGTGGTGAATCCTGTGGAAGATCTATATTCAACGACGGACAATAAAAGACTGATGATGATGATGATGATGACACTGCTAGATATACTTATCAAGGAAATGTAGCACTGGATGGAATCAAATGTTAATGCCAGTATCAAAGAAGGACAAAAAAAAACTTTTAAATTTTGGTAAGTATATCAATAAATCCATGGCCTGTCTCCCAGTTGATGGCTGAACTTGGATCAGAAATTTTCACTGTATAACGTTCGAGCAATGAGATTAATATACATTGAACTGAGTGGACTGATAAAGAAGGAGATTATGTTGAAAAATATGTTGTGTAGAACAAATGCTCTTTCCATCATTAAACTGAAGACCTATCAATATACCTAGGTAGATAGATTTTTATCAAAATTACTGTATTTGACTTGTATTCTGAATTTTATTGAATCTTTCCAAAAGGAAAGCATCTAAATAAATCTAACTTTTCACTGGATCACGGTTGCACAGTTTGTATTACATAACTTTAATCAATACAAAAACAGGCCAGATTAATGATGCAATAACCGAAATAACAGTGTTGGTTATCGGAGCTCAAGAATTCATGAATAACAAACTTGGAGAGTTCACCAGTTTTATCCCAAGAACCATCAACATCTAAGCTGTCCTGAAGAACTCTCTACTTGGATATTACACAAAGTAGTGTCAATAAAGTGACTATTCCCCTATTGCATTATAGGACTATAATTTAGACCCAGCTCTACAAGATGCCAAATAAAGAATTAGATAACATGTCTGATTAGTCACTCAATAGAAACTGTAAAGTGATCGTATTTGGCTTAATACCATGTTGGGTGCGATCAATTGAAACTCTGGGAATAGAGGTGATCAATAGATTAGTTACTTCTCCTGCACTTTGTTGATCAGTGATCATTAAAAAAGTCCAAATTTTAAAAAAACAAATATGAACGTTGCTGGACACAGAGAGAGGGACCAATGTAGCATGAACTTACATTGCAAACCACTCCAATGATAACCTATTCTGGAGGAATTTTCAAAAAACAGGGAAAAAAACTGTTTTTTCTTAACAAAATAAGGATTAAATGTTCAAATTTTCATAGCCAGCCAGATCAATCTGAAAACTTGAGAAACCTGTGGTGACAGTTTTAGTTGAAAGTTTCTGATAAAATCATCCATTTTTTTTTCATATATTTCATTGTATATAATAAACTAATACCTTTCATTTATCAACAAGCTTTTTTTTTGTTTAATCCTGAAAAATTTCACATTTCTATCAGTCTAACATATCTTTCCTTTTATTTAGTTAAAATACAAAACCTTGCATTCATATTGAATGATAGCAATATATACATATCCATAAAATATTCTATCAACTGAATTTGTTCCTTAAGATCATCAAATAAAAGTTATCGGATGATGAAATTTGTTTCATTATTTCAGCCAATCGTGAGTTCAGTCTCATCAACCAATGAAGAGGAAGGATGATTAAGCAGATAACGACCAAGAGAATGGACTTTGTGAGCCGAGTTCAGAGTCCATCCAGGATATTTTGTGTTCTCTTTGCTCTGAAGTCCCGAATGCATTTCTCCCTGTCAGCTATCGATGAAATAATTTATGGTGAAGTGAGCAATACTACTTTAGGTAGTTCTTCCCTCATAATCTATTTCACATATTGCCAAAGTAAGTACTAATGTGCTACGTGGAGCCTGAGTAGGAAGGGCTGGAGCTGTAGCCAGCGTAAGGGCATTACAACCAATAAAATCTTTTGTGTAAAATCAGAAACTGAATCCAGTCATTAAATCCCAGACAGATATTTAGCTACAAGAAATAACCAAAAATGGTAAATGTTCTGCCTAGAAATGGATATAAAAAGGTATTTTCATAATAATTGATATGATTATAGCTTAGCCACATGAAAAAATAAATAAATAAAATGTTTGTAGAACTGCTGACTTGAAATCATAAACACAATATGGTTTAATGAACCAATTCAAAGAGCTGCTTAAGTCAAGTCTTTGGTGTAACATGAAATTGTGAAGCGAAGTCAAAATCAGGAATCACATCAATTACTGTGTCTTCAGAAATATATTTCTGCTTCTTCCTGTGCATACCATTTACATATATTGTTGAATCTCAAGAATTGTCCAGACATTAGAAAGGGAGGTAACTGAGGTCAAAACCTGGCTTCAGGCCCTGGGAATTAGCTCAATGGATTTAATATTCAGTATTTTCCTTTTCAAACATCTTGCAAGAATTTTCGTGTCTCTCTTAAGCTAATTCAAGATAGATTGCCAAAGGTCATGATAACTGTCAGCCGCAGAGCAGATCAGCACACTGACCTGATATTATACCAATTGTTTAAACCATAATTGATCACAGTTAACCCAAGATGATATTGAATCATTTCCTAGAGGGATTAAGTTTAAATGCGCAGTACCAAAAATCAGAAAAGGTCAGTTAATTCCACAAAGTATTTTTTCTGAATTATTTCTTTATGTATGTATGTATGTATGTATCATATTCTCCATTTATACCTTCATCAAGGTATTGCGGGGTTAGATACACATAGGCCATTGTTAGCAAGAGCTATTTCCGGCTTACAAGACCATAAAAAACGTGGTTCTAATTATGGCACCTTGTGTTTCCTCATTGGTGGCCCATCTAGTTACTAACCAGGCCTCATGTTACTTAACTTTGGTGATCTTATGAGAACTAGAGTATCTAACATAATTTGGCCATAACTTCACAAGGTTCCTCAATCCTAGTCTGTATGCTGAGTACTTAACAGAGAGGAATCTCCATCTTTGCAAAGCTGAAATTATGACTTTTCTTCTTTTTAAAAAAACACAACATTTATCAAGAAAGTAAATGAGGCACACTCACTGATCTGCCTGTAAAGAACTTTCTACACATGAAACAATAAAGTTCAATTTGCTCTGATCTGATTATATGTATAAGGAATTACAAACATCCGAGTTCATTCTAAACAGGCTTGAAAAATTATGGGTTCCTCCATCAGTCAGATATCCAACACTTAAGTATAAAGTGCATTGCTAACTACCTACCTGGAGTTATACTGACTGATAAAAATATAAACATACCTATCCAAATCAGTTGTTCTTAACCAGATGAGCACGATTCAAAGGGGAGGGAGGGCGAGTGCAATTTCAAAAGGGAGTACAAGGCTACACTAAAGAAGTAAGAATTTCTCTAATTATCTCTAATTATAATTTATTGAAAATTCTTTTAACAAGTATATACATAATATCATGATGAACATTGTATATTAAATTGTTTTTTGTTTTCATGAATTTGCAGTTATCATCGTTGTTGTCATCCTCCTCCTCCTTTTAACACTCATCATTGGACATACAACTTCACCTAAACCTTCTCAAACCTCTCAAATGTCGGCATTGTGGCGCCAGTATCCCCTGAATTTGCTGAATCAAAGCATCATCTTATTTTCTGCTGATCATAATTTCACATATGATCTTAGGCGATCTACGACATTTTGAGTCATGACGTCCAGCAGTTATCTGGTTGAAAATGTGAGTTGAGGGGGGGGGGGCATTGAGGAAAGATGGTATAAGTGAAAAAAGCTCAATAACCACTGATATATATATTATTATACTATGCAAAACACAAGGAGTATAGTCGAATAGAGCTATGCTGGAGTTGGTAGTAAATTAGAGGTGTATATAAACACACTAGCAATATTTGGAGGCTTTAATTATATTGATAAAGTATAATGGAATAGTGGTTCCCTGGGTAATTAATGTACATCACAGGCGTGAAGAAAATTGTCACAGAGATTAATAGATGCAGAAGATTCAGCAGAGGGTGATGGGGGGATTGTTATGACTAGAAAATTCAAAGTGTCCAATTCTAGATTAGAGAAAAAGCCAAAATGAAAGGTCTATTATCTTTAGATAGCAAACCTCAATCAGTAATTTGAATGTGCAAAGACAAAAAGCCAAAGCAACCCTAATGATTGCATCGATTTATGACTTTAGATTCTGAAATATTTCTATGTTAGCTTTGTATGTCTCTCTACGATAATTCTTTTAATGCTACTCCAAACATTTATATCCATATATATAGAGAGACAGAGACAGAGTGTAGGCATAGAAATCAACCCTTCAGATCATCGTCTGGAGATCATGAAGTGCATTGAACTGAAATTCATACTGGTGTAGCTTACTGCATCTTCACTGTTTCTCTATCCTTTGATATCAAGCATTCTTTCCTCTTGAAAAATACAGAATCTCTCTCTCTCTCATATATATATATATATATATATATATATATATTGTCAGCAAAGATGGTGTTATGGTCAGCACGTCTATCTCAAACACAAAAGGATCCAAGTTCAATCCCTGGTATGCACAAAGAGCATGGAAAAGTCTTCATAAGGACAAATTTCCCTATGCACTCAGCAGCTAAATGAATACACCCTAAGCTGTGTGATTAGTGGAAAAAATCGGGAACAGAGCCACACCCTCCTATATTTGAAAGGATAGAAGCGAACAAAAAACTGACATGTATTGACTTGAATGCCTTCATATATATTCCTGTTTTGACTTGTCAGACAATTGTTATTATTTACTTGTTTCTAGGTGAGGCTCCCAGGTACTCATACTATGAGGATAGCACAAATTTTACAAGCATGAAAATATACACAGGTTCATAAATATGTCCTTTCTACCAACATATATCTGAAAATATAAAAAGACAATAGGTTTTTCTCTTTCTCGACACATACACATATACCAATGTTCTTTTAATCTTTTTGTTATTTTGCTAACTGTTCAGTCTTTTTTTTTATCATGATGTGACAGAAATTTAAATCCTTTTCAAATGCCAGGTGCTTGACAAGCCATTGCCATGGCCCTCATTCCTGCCCCCCCCCCGACTCCACACATCACCACATACCAGAGTCTGCAGAATTTTCATTTTGTTTGCAATCAGATTGTCATTTTGGGAGGCTAGTATTTGGAAATGACTCAAGATGTTTTCTGGAAGATTTGGCAAAGATTAAACAAGCAGGTTTAGTCTTCGAAAAAGCAATAAGCTTAAGAAACATTCTACAAGATTTGAATTTGAAGGGGAGGATAAGAAAGATAGTGAGAGGGGGCAGAGAGAGAGATAGAAAATGAAGAACCAAGGAAGATGTAGAGTTAAGAAGAAATTTGGGGGAAGGAGGGAGACGAGGAGGATGAGATGGGGAAAGGAAGGTAAGACGAAGAAAGTGAGTAGAGAAAAGAGAGATAAAGAGAGAAAAAAGAAAGGGGGAGATTTGACTAGAAGGGTAGGATGAGAGAGATAGTGAGGAAGGGAAAGAGAAATCTGGAAAAGATGCAAAGTGTGGATAAGATTTGAATAATAAGAGAGAAAGAAGAAGGGGAAGAGAAAGAGGATAAGGTAGAGAAAGGAAGGTGAGAGGAAGATATAGAAAAAAGGTAAAGAAAAAAGTAGAGGGAGAGAAGTAAGTATGGATAAATTTAGAATAAAGAGAGTAAGAGCAGTATTAGGGGTGACGAATTCAGAAAGGAAGGTTAGGAAGAAAAGGAAAGGATAAGATTTTAATTCAAGAGGAAGATGAGAAAGACACTGAGGGATGGGACTACGGAAGAATCTGTGAAGATGTAGAGTAACGATAAAACTCAAGTATTGAGAAGAGGAGGAGGGAGAACTGAAGGATGCTGGGATGGGAAAGGAAGGAAGAGAGAAGAAAAAAGAAAGAGTTAGTGGAAACGAAGAGATGAAAAAAAAACAAAATGAAGGAGAGTCAGGGAAAAATAAATGTTAATAATGAGAATATGAAAGAAGTAAAGGATAAATGTGACGGAAGGAGAAAGAGAGAGAGAGAAAACAAAGATAAAGACAGTGAAGAGAAAAAGAGAGGTGGGATAAGGAGGCAAACGTGGAAAAAGGTGAACAAAAATCTTCTGATATAATGAACAGTGTGATTTTTTTGGTTCTCTGTCTGTAACCATGGACTCTTCCAATTAAAGGCAACAAGTTTGCTGATAAAAATATCTCCTACCAACCATTTTAAACAATAGACTCTTCAACCGAAACAAGTTTTTTTAGTTTCTTTGAAAAAAAAATTTTTAAAACATCTAATAGAATCCAAATACCTCCCACAACCACAATCTCTAATGACTCAGCCTGTCATACCATCCGCACACTTTTGGGGGTCTGGGAAACCCCAAGAAATTTACAGTGAATAAATTATTGATAATTGCTTGTTTGCTTTATACCATTCTGACTTGCAATAAGGCTTTTGGAGGAATGCTCTACTTTCGGATTGCGGGGAAATCGGTATATCCATGAATTTTTTCACAGGGATCAAGGTTAGAAATAAAGACTAGATGGGGAGTAAGGGGGAGGAGAGAAAGAAGGAGAAAGCTTTAGGAGAAAAGAGAGAAAAAAGAGTTTAAAGGAGGGAGGGAAAAAAAGAAAGGAAAACCAAGAGAAGAGAAAGAGAGTGAATGTATGGAGGGAATAAGTGAGATAAGAATGAATGATGAGAGAGAGAGAGAAGATAGGATAATGAAAGGTATAAAACAGGAAGTGAAGAAGAAAAAAATCTATTTCGTTTGTCAGTTTCCTTCATTTTATTTATTCTTTCTTTTCCTTGATACACATCTCTACCCAACCTCTAAAGCTCCAATCACCTCCCCCCCTCAAACCCCTATCTCCCCCTCAACCGAAGTTGTGTACAATGGGAACCAAATTAGAATGTCTCCAACTTTGATAAAAGAAGCTTCTGCCTTCTCTCTAAGAAAGGAAAAAAAAAAAAAGATTTTAAAAAGTTTTTCAAAGTGGTTGGTTGACTACTGTGTATGTTCGAAGAATGTAGACCAATTGAGACCAAAGTTCTTGGTTCTAAATTTGACTCGGAGCAGGAAATTAAATCTCCCAGAAATACATACACCTCATTGATGGCACGCATACAGAGACATACACGTGCACACATCTTTCTACAAGTACCTACACAGACAGAGATAGATGCATTACACATAAACATCCTTATATACGTCAACACACAAAGATATATTGATGCACGCACATAACTATAAAAGTAAATATGCATCAGTGCATACACACGTAAGAATTTGCTGATCAAATAAGTTCAAATAAATAAATTCATGAAAACTAAAACATGAATACGCACAATATAAACAAGTACAAATCATCTATTTACAAATAAGTATAACTTTCCTACTTATGTATTTAAGTGTGATATCAACACATATACCTCGCAATATAAATACAGATATATACACACACAAATTACACATGCACACTCATACAGATGACCGATTAGCATGGCCCAGTGACAGTGTGTGCTTGCTACCAGTAGGCCATGGCTTAATTACCCACTGAGTTGTAACAAAGACTTTCAAAATGGTACTCAATGCCTCTCTGCTGAGCACATAGCACACTCGGATCAAGAAACATCTTGTTGTGGCAAAGGGCTAACAGCCAAGTCATGTAGGAAGAATGGTTTTTGTAGGATTGCAAAAGTTAAGCAATGTCAATTCTTGTCAGTACCTACATGGTTGAACATTCCAGAATAGCAGTGGCTGAGCAGTTCGGATCTGAAAGTGCACATGTGTATATAAACCTAGGACACCTTAATGGAGGTATAAGCAAAGAATGATGATACATACATCTTATCAGTGGCATGTCGACTATGATTGTGCTACCCTTATCCATGTCTCTCTGACAAGCTTTCCTATCCATATCATCCCTCCATCTTGTGCTTAGACTTCTATTTTTAGGCTTATTTTCTTCTCATTTTAATTTCTTTTTAATTTTTCTGGCAAGCAAATGATCATGATTTTTCTATAAATGATGCCCTTACACTGGCTACAGCTCCATTTCTTCCTGTTTTGATTCCACATATCATATTACTACCTACTTTGCACTTGCACAAAAAGCATTACTCACTTCACCTGATGCAAGCTGTCTCAGTCAGTGTTTGAACTCGACTTGCCGAGTCCATTCTCTGTTTTGTCATCCACTTGGCCAACCCTCACCTCCAATTTTTTTTTTGTAAAATTCCTTCATTTAGAGCCAGTTCCTAATAAGCCAGAGGTTGTCGCACTTTAACTTGGAGTTGAGTCCCAATAAATATTAATCTTGACAGAAACATGTCCGTTTCACAGAGCAGACAATATTTTGATACATGTCTTCATTTACGAAAAACTAATTAGATCTCATACCCAGGAGATGGAAGAGACAAGGATGAAGAAGTTGAGTGAGGGGTGGAGGAAGCAGAGGAGGACTGGAAGAGAATATGTTGCAACTGAAACATTGTGTACATGAAAATAGGCAACACTGAATTTTGATGAAGATTCTCCATTAAGAGACGGCAGCTAGAACAGGAAAAAAAAACAAAAAACGAAGGTATAAATTGTGTAAAGAAAATAATTTCAGAACAAAATAGATGAATAAAAACAGAAAAAGAATGAAGATTGAGTAGAAGTGAAAAGACTGATAGAAAGAAAGAGAGGAAAAAGAAAAAGGAAATGAAAGAAGAAAGATAAAAAATCAAAAGAGAGAGGTCTGGTTAGTCATCCAATAGAATCTATCACATGACCAACGTCTTTTGGCTGCATACTCTGTTGGGGGAAATCAATTAAAAAATTAGAAAAAGGGTTGATCAATAAATAAGTTACTTTTCGCATTTTTTTTTTTGACTATTGAAAAGTCTGAATCATCAAACACAGCAAGGCACAAGGGAGGGACCAATTTAGCATAAAATTACACTACAAATTGAACCCCCCTCTCCCACTAGAAACAAATTTCAGGAAAGAATTTTGAAAAAACAGAAAAACATAATAACAAGTAAATGTGGAAATTTTCAGCCCTCTAGCTCCATTTGTGCAACCTGTATGTTATACATACGTACATAGCCAGCCAGACCAACTTGAAACTGGAAAACCAATGTTGATATTTTTGGTTGACGGTTTCTAATAAAGGATAACAAAAATTTAATCAAAGATATGAGTGGAAGATAAAACAAAAATAAATAAAAAAATTTCAAATTGAATAAAAGAACGAAAGGGTCAAAAAGTAAAGAAGAGAGAAAAAGATGAAGAAAGAGAATGAGAATGAAGGAGAAGACCAGATGGAGTCAAGAAACAGGATAGAAAAATGTAGAAAAGAATGAAAGGGAATGTGAAAGAATTTTAGCAAGAGAAAGAGAAAGATTGACAGAATGAAGAAAGAAAAAAAAGTAGTGAATTATAGAGAAATTGGATCAAAATTATGAAGAAGGAAATTATAAGGAAAAGAACTGGATTAAGCATTTTCAGGGAAAAACATTAGAGAAAAGATACAAAGAACAAGAATAAAAATGGTCCAGAGAAGAAATTGCAAGAAAAATAATTGTAAGAAATAGAATTTGAAAAAAAAGATAAGATGGGGAATGAAATTGAGGAAGAAGATAATGAAAAAGGAAGGCCAAGTGTTTTTTTGGGTGTAGTAGTTTGTGTGGGGTGATATTAGCTTTCCTAGTTGTAAAAGTTAGGGGATGAAGGATGGTGGCATTCATTGGTTATCTCGTTAAACAAACAACTGAAACTTAATTAATGAGAAAAGCTGAAACATAGAACTGGCAGGACTTACATCAACAAGCAACAAACCACAAGTGGCAACACACATAGCCAGGAGCGAGTGGAAACAAGCAAAAATATTGAAAATATATAATTAAATTCAACTTCATATATACTGGCATGTGCAAGTGTGTGTGAAAAAATAACCTGGTAATGCCTGGTCTGAAATTACTTTCTTTATAATCAGTCAAAATTATGCTTTATTTGATTACATTTTTTCATGATTTCTGGAGTTTATTAAGACAAGGAGGAATAAAAGCGTGCATATGCACTCCTTTGACTGCAATAAAATGTCTCGAAAAATATAGTTATTTACTAATATTAACTTATTTTGGGCACAGGACAACAAACATGGAATACCCTGTGACATCTAACTTTTGAATCTAATAAACACTTGTAATTAACAGTGGAACTCTTCAATGAAAAGAAGTTAAAATAATGAAACTCTCCGGTGAACAGAATTGAAAAAATTCATCAGATAGTCAGAAGGAATTGGTTTTAATCAGGAGTTACTTCCCTTGATAATGACATGCAATCTTTTCTTATGAATTTGAAAGTTAAAGTAACTATTTAGTAGTTGTGATTTCCGAGAGCAGCTGGCCAATGAATACATCATGATGAAGTGCCCATGTTTCCAAAATAAAGGTGTGAAAGTTCCAAATCAAATCATAAAGAAATTTACGGGATCTAAATTCGTGAACTTATGAAGAGATGCTTTCTTTTGTTTAACGGATATCATTCAAAGTTGAGTTGCGTTAATCTCCTCTCAATTGATTAAACCACTCATTTCATCATCATTAATCAGGTTTTTAAAGTCTCTTGTTGAACATAGACTTTCCACAAGATTTGTCAAACCTCTTAATCTTTGGAGTAGCTTTGCAAATATCATACCATCTTTTTTTTGTTGGCCACAATTTGAGGATCCACTCCGTGAGTTCTGTAGAGAACAAACTGAGGTCAAAGGTATAGAAACTATTTGAAAACTCAAATTTCAATGTTAGGTTATATTACAAGAATATTAGACAACTGATGGACATCACAACTTAAATAAAATTTGATTCTTAGACATGGATAGAAGGAGAGCAAATGAGGCTCTTCAGCAAAGTATAGAACCTTATTGGCAAAATACCAAAGTTTATCCATGTACCTAACAAGTGTATGTGAAGACTCTATGCTTATGTATGTATATGATTTATTGAAAACATAGGTCTAGATAGATGTAAATGTGTATGTACTGGGGAAAGAATACATATCCAGAAGAGTATTTTGCATATAAAATATATGTTCCAGTAAATATACTTAAGCATATTCATAAATGTGCAGCCTAATGATACAAATTTAAAAAAAAAACAGTTACTTTCCACCATAGAAATATTTTTCTTTCAATAAAAGTTCCTTCCTGATCAATGCACATTCCATTGATGACTATTATTCACATAGATCAATCATCATACAGTGAGAATTCAAGATCAAAATTCAGTTAATAACTACATGGCGAGGCTACAGACATTGATCAACTTTTACATATATATATATATATATATATATATATATATATGTATGAGTGGGATTTAGAGAAAAGTTGTGAATCTATATAAAGGCATGACTGAACATGCAGAGACATGAATGAGTATAATTTATCTATATGAAGACCAACTTTTTTGCTGATTTTTATATATATATATATATATATATATATATATATATATATATATATATATATATATATCAATTATACTCATTCATGCCTTTGCAAATATCTAAGGTTATGCTCATCCATAACTTTATACAGATTCACAACTTTGCTCTAAATCTTACTCTTGTTTGCATGCATATACATGCACACACACACACATATATATATATATATATATATATATATATATATATGTATATATGTACATAAAAGTGGATCAATGTCATGTAAAACACACATGCAGAGGACAACAACACAACAATCAGAATCAAAAACCCAGAGCTGAAGAAAGTAGACCACTATATCTACCTAGGACATCAAATCTAAAACCCTCAAAAAATGAAGAAATCAAGTGAAGAATCTCTCAAGGCAGGTCAGCTTTTGGTAGAACAAGCTCAACCCTCAAGAACAAGATAATCCCATTAATCCTGAAAAGAATAGGATGAAAAATCAATGTATCCTCCCAATGGTCACCTATGGAGCTGAAACATGGAACCTAACCAAGAGACTGACCCTCGAACTGAGAACCATGTCACACATACAGGAGAGAATCATGCCCAACATCACATGAAAGATCACAAAACATTTTAATAGTATATTTGGAGAAAAAAGCAGGAGCAAGAGATATCATAGAAGTTGTCTGCTACATTGAGTCCATGTCAGGTTGTTGGTACGTTTGGTAATCAACAATCAAATTAAATGGATTTAGATGTTCTAAAAACTTGAGCTGGGCTATGAGTATTGGTCAGGAGGCATGATATGAAATAACATCTTTGTGTGTGTATGAATTTATGAAAGGCTGGGGTAGTGTTATATTTTTGATTATTTAAACTTTATCAGATGGGGTTGAAGTATCAAATTATATTTTGGTATGTTTGTGTATGAAATCAGGGAGTGTTGTATAGATCAAAGGAGAAAAGTAAAAATGCTGGGGATTAGGCAAACTCAATTTATGGATAGACAAACTCCAATTAAAGCAGCGTTATGTATCATGTGGTAACTGAAGGGTGGGAAATGGTTAACAGGTAGTAATGCATTAGATAGAGAGAATTATATCCAGGAGATGAATCCTAGAAAAAGGAGTGAGCATATGTTAAGTGTTAATGAGTTTGTGTGTGAGTTAACTAAAAATAAATGATAGTGAGTGTGCGTATGTGTGTTAGCTGAAATAAAAGTTAGAATATCTATTGGTTTTAGTGACCACAAGGTTTAGTATTGGAGCTGATCTCATTCATTAACAATCTGCATTGTTCGATTATCAATTTGGCTAGTTGAGGAAATATATTGAAGCAGCCTGGTTTTTGATCGATGGTGTTACACTAAGAGATGACAGCCCATTCAATGCATTTCCTTTTGTTTTTATTATGCTCTTTCTTGATGATGTGGACATGTTGTAAATCAAAATTATGGCCTAATTAGTGATAAATGATGTATGGAAATATAGGAAATCTATATGCCAATGGGTTTACTTTATGGATATGTATACAGGTAAGTAATATATATTTGACTAAGTACATTTGGTTCAAGGAAGTATATTCATCAGTTTATAAGTGAAGCAAATGAAAAATATGAGTATATAATTATCATTCAAACCATACTTGAAGGTATTCAGGAATTCAAGAATATATAGTAGATACTTGTACGCATTTGGAGAGTGAATATCATGACATTAGAATGTATTGATGTATAAATTTATGTTCATAAAATGTGTGTGCATATTTTACCTCTGCTTATGAAATTGAAAAAGGTATATGTATTCACGTATGTTTGTCTGTCTGTTTGTCCACCCAATATTCCCAAAAGTTCTCGGGAAGAATTGTTTAAATTTTGGGGTGTACCACTTTTTTTTGAGAGAGAGATACTTTTTTAAATTTTTTCCCATACATTTATGTATTCACTTATATTTGTCTGCACAATATCTCCAAAAGTTTTGAATGAATTTCAATGACATTTTGTGGTAGGGTGATTCATGAGCTATGGAAAAATTGATTAGATGGTAAGGCATATCCAGCGATTTTACTCTGATTAAGAGATATACTTCATGTATTGAGTCGATAGTCCAAAATATGAGGAACCGACAATACATTTAGTAACCTTTTCAGCTGTAAATGAACAGGTTTTGATTCAGTTTTTAGTCAGTGTGTAGCTGTAGCCGAGAGATGTACTCTCTGAGTGCTTTCTAGTTTTATATACGTGGGAAGTTATTTTCACCTAAAACCCTTAACTCACTTTCATGAATCGCACTTCCATTTTAAACACACTGCCATATCTATGGATTTTATTTGTTATATTTTTGGTGCCTTGTTTTTTAGAAAAACTTACTTAAAATCCTCAATGCATATTTCTTCATTCCAAAAACACACAAGAGCCATACTTCCATGAAAAGAAACAAGAACTATCTATCTCACTAATTCATTTATGAATAAAAAGAAAAAAGTGTTGTTGAGTGTTCAGAAGGAGCATCTAGTAATAGAATTAACCAAGGGAATTGGCCAATGCTAATACACTTAGGTGATTTATAGAATTCATGCACATGTGAATATGCGCGCATTTTTATATAACTTTGAGATTTTCATGAGAACATATTCATTACAGTATATATATACATATATATATATATATATATATAAGTCTCTAAAGTGCTTTGCCAATATGCTTAAATGCAAGGTAATGAATGAATCAATAATACTAGCTATGATGTATAGATGTGAAACATAGCAAGTAACAAAAACACTTGAAAACAAACTCTGAACCATAAGGAGAGCAATGGAAAGAACAATGCTGGAAATAAGTAATAGGAAAACATCTACATAGGTCCATGAGAAGACCATAGCAAAAGACAATTCAAGTAATTAAACAACAAAAATAGAGAGGGGCTGGACACTTGGCAACAGATGGAGGAAAAACTTGATAGCAAATGAAGTAAGAAAAGACCAGAAACATGATTGATGAATGAGATCAAAAGGTATGTCGGTAAGACATTACAGAGTTTATCTCAATTTTGATTGCATTGGAGGGAGCTGGGAAAGGCCTACATCTAGCAATGGACTCAAGTTGGATGATGATGATGATGATATAGATATCAGCAGCAGCCATTATGACCACTGTTCGATTATAATTATGTTTGTCTGTCTGTTGACCACTGTCCTATCATAATTATGTTTGTCTGTCTGTCTGTTAACCTGTATGTATTTGCCTACCTTCAAAACAACTTGACACAAATCCATGAAATTTTTTATGGGTACACATTTCACCCCCACCCTTGGTAATGTTTTTGGCAAATCAATTCTTATCCCATTTTTAGGGGCCAAAAATGGTAAGGAACATTCACTGTTCACTTTTAAGGGTGAAAATATAGAGGATTCTTTTTTTTGACTTTTTGGGTTGAAAAGCTGGGGAAATCTTTTTTCAATTCTAGGAATCAAAGTCGGGGAGGATCTTTTCTTCACTTTTAAGGGCAAAAATTGAGCAGTAATTTTATTTTTTTCAGGTTCAAAATCCATGAGAAATTTTTTTTTTTACTTTTTGGGGCAAAATCGAGGGGTAGGATTTTTTTTCACTCTTAGGGGTAAAAGTTAAGAGGAATGTTTTTCTTCACTTTTGAGGTGTATATTATTCCCCTCTTTTTGGAGGTCGGAATCTGAGGGGGATTCCCAGTTTGGGCGAATAAAATCAAAAAAGGAACTTTTTTCTTATAGTGTTCAAAATTGAGGGGAATTCTGGGGAGTGGGTTTAAGGGTCAGATTTGAGGATGAAGGTTTTTTTTCACTTCTAGGGGTCAAAATCAAGGGGAAATCTTATTCTATATTAGGGGTCTAATTGAGGGGTGACTTTACTTTCACTTTTCAAGTTTCAAAACCAAGATTTTCTCAATTTTATAGGACAAAATTCAAGGGGCTACTTTTCCTTTTCACTTTTAGAAGTCCCACTCAGATACTTTTGATTCATTTTTAAAGGTTTAAATTAGGGAAGGACTTTATTTTCATTTTACTTCGAGGGGTTGACATTGACTTTTAGGGTCCAAATCAAAAGTGAATATTTTTTTAATTTTAAGTAGTCAGTAGGGCAAACTTTTTTTTTTTATAGGGGACAAAATTGAGCAGAACTTCTTTTCATGAGTCAAAATCAAAGGGTAAATTTTTTTCTATTTTATTGGTCAAAATCAGAGGGGAACTTTTTCCCCATTTTGGATGTCAGCCACACTTCCTTTGAACATTAACACCCCTCTTTAGTATAGTAGCCCAGCTTATCATCAACATTGCCCATACCGCCCCCTCCTTTTACCAATATTTGCCCCATTTTTGAAGAGCAACTCCACATTTTAACACAGTATCTTTCCTTTAAATTTTTTCACTTTTTTAAACTCTAGCCCTCATCTTTTTAATACATTAGCCCCACTTTTTCAGCTCCTTGTGACCTTTTTCCAATATTAACATCAACCAAACATCTTTTTTACATTAGCCTGCCCTTTGTCAATATTAGCCCCCCTTTTGAAATTGAATTATTTCCATCGATCTGTCATTCAATTTCTGTTTAGAGTGGATATTTAGTCTAGTATATATGACTAGTGTATAGATATATTTATGTACATGTATGTACATAGGGGATCATGGGGAACAGTCAATAATTCTGATTTTTTACAACTGTGAATGCACAACAGGATAGCTACTTTTTTTTTCTCATCAACATATTTGCTATCTAATTTTGTGGAAGACTTGTCTACTTGAGCACTGCTGTACTTTGTGCAAGCTAACAGATCGAATTTGAAGCCAAAAATAATATTCAGAGGTACTTTCACTTTCATTTTAGAGCCACAACTATTCAAAGTTTTTTTAATTCTGTAATAAGAGGTGAAATTAAAATTTTTAGAATTATTTTCATCCAAACTGCAATCACTGATTTAGCCCTTTTTAGATATCTAAGATTATCTTTCTCAATGGAATGCATGGGGCATAGTGGATCAGTTCTGACAGTGAGCCACTTCATTTGTTTTAATCAAAACTGATCATATCAATTCACTTTGTGTAGTTTACACAGAAACTAGAGAAGATCTTAATCAGAAACCGTCAACAAAAAGTGTCATCATAAGTTTCCTCAGTTTTCAAGTTGGGCTGGCTGGCTATGTATGTATTGCATGTACAGTATGCACTAATGGAGCTAGAGGGCTGAAAATTCCAAAATTTACCCCTCATTATGCCTGGAAAAAATTTGTTTTTAGTTTTTTTAAAATCTCCATAGTGGGGGGGAGGGTTCGATTTGCAATATAAATTTATGCTAAATTGAACCTTTTAGTTTCCGTTTGGCATCATTCGTGCTTATTCTTTTGAAAATTCAATCATTTTTACTGATCACTATCAAATAAAAGGTAAGTGAAGTCATTATTATTCATTGAATGCCCTTTTTTTTTCAACGTTTTATTTGATCACCAGAGGTGATTCAGTGCGTACTACAGGTGGGGAGTAGTGAATCAGAAATAACAATAAGAACAAGTGCTAAATTAAACAGATATTAGTGTCTTAACTTTATGTAAAATATTTCACAGCCAACAGAATTGATCCTTCTTTTACCAAAATTTATTAATAAAATTATTTTTTACCTACAATTAAATTTTTCTGATCTTCCGTACCAAGTTTCTTCCCTACAAGTGAGATTCCATTGTGAGTATCTAAACATATAAAATACATAAACAGTGTATTCATACTGATTGTATATATATATATATACATAAAGTACATTATAAATGTATGATATTTCATCCTTTAAACAGATACCTGGGACTCTCTCTGTCTATATTATACGTATTCAATATAAGCATTCTTTATGTGTCAACACATTTAAAAGAATTAGCATAAGAACATAATTTACATCAGCATATTTGTATGGCTCTTATTTACAATGCATTTCATATATATATATATATATATATATATATATGTATATATATAATATATCCTGAATGTATTTGGATATATATATATATATATATATATATATATATATATATATATTCAAGATATATTTCTACAAAAATCTCAAAAATATATTTCCAGTATTTCTGTCCCACTGCACCTATTCAATTGTGTTTACACATGAAGATGAGCAAATGGATAGATCTTTATTATATGAGCAATGCAGTAATTAAGGATATACTCTCCTTATCAATTATTCTTTTTAAACTTCCTAATATCATTCTCATATAGTTTTTTTATATACAATTTATGCTTGTTTACCTGCCTATGACCTCTGATTATTAGATCTTCATCAAGCCTCAAAGGAAATCTCACCCATCTAGTCTTTTTCAAATTAGTTTTCTGTTGTTGAAAGAAACATGCTGCAAAAGTTATCATATTTAAGGTGGGCACTTATGAATAATCAATGTTATTTTACTTTATATGCACATATATACATGATGGAAATGTCTCTCTCAGCACAAAGAAAGAGAGTGAGAGAGAATGAAAGGCCATTGCGTGTTTAATGTATACATCAAATATAGATATTGCCTGCTCAGTATAATATATGCATGCTTATTCATATTCATATATATATATATATATATATATATATATATATATATATATAAAGAGAGGAAGAAACATGACACAAAGGGAGACTATTACTGACATTTAATAAAGATGTACAAATAGACCATGACTTAATTTGATATAAAAGTTCAAGAGAAATAACCACACAATAATTTCACAATACCTCACTAAATACTCCAGGAGCACAAGAATTGACAGATTTTGAAAGGAGGGAATTATTGTTCATTGGTCAATCTGAAGGTGGAATGAACTAGAATTGAATAACAACAACAATTGGAATTCCACTTTCAATTGTCAACTGTGTGATTGTAAATTCACAAATGAAGCAAAGGTAACCACTGTATTTTAAGGATGATCAAGGTCATCCAAAAATTATCTTTATAATTGGAAAATGATTTTAAAAAAACAATATAAGGTGGCAGGTGAAAACAGATTATATCCAGATTAGCTTAAGAATTGCAGTGCAATATTCTTATCAAAAGGGTTGTTATGGCAGAGCAGTCATAGTAATAATGAAGGCTACTTCTTAACAGCAGCAGCCCTATTTTCTTTGATTGTTTATGTTATTTACATTGTCAAGGCCAAATGATACATTCACCGCATCACAACATGAGATCATTTCAAATAAGGGTTTAACACAATCCATAATCATTCTGTCGGATCATATATCTATTTCTTAAATAACATATAGAGGGTAGGGAAAGATACACATGCTCACACATCAATATATATTCAATATACATAAATTAAAGTCGTTCATGCATATATATTCTGAAATATCATCCCTGAATTATCATCTGAAGCCTTTTAGCATCCATCGTTAAACACACACTTTCCCTAGGATTTGCCAGACCTCTCTATCAAGGATGTCACGGTGCCAATACTTTCTGAACTTGTCTAGTTTGTCACGCTATCTTATACTTGGCCAGCCACAATTTGGCATAGGATCCTTGGAGATCCAGGTTGTAAGTGGTTCTGTCCATCAGTTGTCAGTCATTCTTGCACCATGACTAGCCCATTGTCATTTGAGTTTTCTAATGGATTCTATAACTCCTTGACTCCCTGGGTTTTTCTGCGCTATTCTGTGATCTGTCCATGATTGTCTCATGTGCAAAAGATTGACCCTTGAATTGAGAACCAAGCAACTTTTATCCTTATTTTTAATTTAATCATGAATAAACATAAATATGAGTCATGAATAAATACACTCGCATCTGGAACGTTTGATTGAACTTCCTTTTCTCTCTGATTCTACGCAGAATAGGACAATTTTCAATCAGGTTTGACAAACAAAATGCTTCATTGTTTCTTGTCAAAGAAGAAAAAACATTTGAATTTTGACTTTTCCATCATCTGTTAGATTAACATGGCATATCTTTTCAACTAGCTGGCATTAAAAAAAGAAATGATAATAATTCTTTCCTCGCAAAATAAAAAAAGTGAAAAAAAAAAAAAATCAAACCAAAAGCCCATTTATGTAGATAATGAAAAGGATGATGAATAAAAGACAAATCTTAAAATAAAAACATGATTTGATCTATGTTGACTACTTCCATTTGTGAGGTTGGCATTGCTGCTGTTGTCTGCAAATAGCATCTTGCAGAATTGAAAAGAGGGAAGATTCTGCTCGTTCTGAGGTAAAAGAGACATTGAAGGGAAAAGAAAAAACATTCAAAGAAGTGAAGAAAAAATAAGTAAATAAATTGGCATTGAGTAAAAAATTCAAATAAATTCAAGATCTAGAAAAAAAGACAAGGAAAAAAATTGAAAGAAGGACAGACAACCTACTGCAGAGTACTGAACTAAACAAATCAGTTGACTGACAGAATGTGAATACATAAAACAAACATATATAAATAGATATAAGTAATATATATATATATATATATATATATATATATATATATATATATATATATATATATACATATATATATAGATGGATATCTCTTTTATACATGGAAGTTTTCTCAAAGTCCATACATAGTATGCATACATATCTGCATGGTGGACAGAACTGTGGGGATATGTATATGGTAGCCCAAGGCAATATATATACATATAAGTAAAAAACATAAAATACATTCCCAAAACATTCATTTATTTATATAGCTCTATTTTTATTAAAAATGAGCATTGCTTTTTGAAGACAACAACAAATCTTCCCCAAAAGTATGTATATACATATATTCATAGACATAAGTACATGAATACTTATTTGAAAATGTGGCATGAATATTAAGGATTCACTCATTGTAGGGGCATGATTACAATATCATTAAAATGATAATTCTTTATAATGTTATTTTCTACCATGATATCACATAAAATGAAAGCATATTGCATAGCACCCTAATGGCTTATGTTTTAATGGAAATGATTTAAATATAGTAATATATATCTCTTAAATAATATTTTGTCATAAACATTGTCATCAATTCATTTGTCAATAATAAGGTGAAATAAGTTATTTATTATATTTTTCTATTAGAATACAAGAAGTTGCCAAAGGGAAAAAATGTCATCAGAAACTAGGGTGAATTCATAACAACTGCATAAGCTTAAGTGGTCATTGTTTCTGGAGTTGGATATCCAAAATGTCCTACTAACGATGCTATAATAATTTACAATGTACTGTAAATTCCAGCTTATAAGTGAACATCAAGAATTTTCCCTAGTGGATCATATATGTCCTTATGAACTTGACACTCTAATGGACACAATGCTGCCTTATGTTGAAGAGTTGATATCCATTAAATATTGGACTGAACTAGAATTCAAGACCTTAGTTTGGGGTCAACTTATACACTGGGATATATGGTAGCTTTAGGCTAATTGGATAGGCCCGGATCTGGAGAGCTGAGAAAAAGCACCCTACAAAAGATTTGATACTTCTTCAACTTTAGATGAGCAATAAGGAAATAACTGCCATCAATATATGAAATCAAGTGAGTTAAATATATGTTTTCAAAATAGGCATTACCATCATTAAAACTCAACTGCCACAATTTGGGCTCAGGAAATTTTCACTCATTAACAGGATTCAGCTGATATTGCACCTTCTGATTACCAATAATTCAGGTCCATTTGATGAAAACATTTTAGTTCCCTGGAAGACAACTAAAGGCACCAAGGATAGTTCTTTGCTGGGAAAACTAAAATGATCAAAGATGGCAGTTAATAAGGGAACAAAACAGTCAATAAGTTGTTCTGCAATGAAGTCATAAATAAAATAGAAATTGATTTTTATTTCTTACTTAATAAACTATACAAACATTTTGAGCCAACCAATATACTTATATAAGTATTGTAATTCACATCCATTAGTGGGATTAAACATCTAGATTCTGCTGTTCTTATTCTTATGATATATAGCAATAACAACAGAATTTGACATCAGGACTTTAATCTTATGATAAATAATTTATGATTTGAGACAAATTTCTCATATTTTTACACATTTATGATTCCATTCCTTTTCAATATCATATCCGATCAAGTCTTGTGCAAGTGTATGCCTTAGATCTTTTTCTGTGCTTTTGTTGAATTAAAGATAATTTAATGTATTTCATTATTATTTAGGCATGAGGCTATTATCAGTTTATAGCTTTGATAAAATCAGGACTTATTCCATTATCCATGTTCAAAGTGTATGAATACTAGCTCATAAGTTTAAATCTAATTGCTATAAACAAGCACAGAAAAACAAAAATTAAATATTTGGATTTGAGAATTCTAACTTGGACCATATATACTGGTTTATAGGACAAATGGTTCACAAGAGTTCTTGGGGGATCTGCAGACTGGAACTGTATGTATGAAGCTTCAGTAAATGGTTCCCTAGTCATAATTTGTGATATCATTCAAATCTTCAGTTATCTATGTTATGAATACTCAAGTGTATATATATATATATATATATATATATATATATATATATATGAATATATCTATAATGTGTGCATGATCATTGGATGGATAGCTTATATCCAACATAATAGTGAAATTTTTTTATAGACAATGAGGAGAATACAGAATGGGTAAATAGGTATTCATTCACTGACGTTCTGTAGGGTGAGTTCACATCACCAGGAAGAGAGAAATGAAGATAGAATGAAGATGGATGAGGGATAGGCAATTGTGTAAGGGTGTGGTCAAGGTTTTTTTTTTTGCTTCTCTCTTTAAGTAGAATTTGTGTCCTGAGTGTGTGTGTGGGTAGTTCTATGCTTTTTCAAAAAGACTCTTTTTGAGCTGTAATTCTTAATTCAAAGTCATGAAGGGTCAATAAACAAATGGTTAGAACATAAGAAATTAGAATTAATTGACCAAGTTCAAACTCTGACAAAGAAAGATTTCATTCTTTCAGTTTTATATGCTGTCAAAATATTTTACCTTCAAACCTCAAGGAAATCTGTTAGTTTTGAAAAAAAAAATTTTTGTCAGGTTTAGGAGGGGGGGTGTCTATTTATGATATTATACTAAAGTGGACCCTCACTTTAGGCATATCTGAGACCAGCACATCACAATTTGCCTACAGCACAAATTTTGAAATTGAAAGAAGAAAAATAAAGTATATCTGAAATCAGCAGCTGACAATTTACCTACAATGCACATATCAAGGTCGAATTTCATGAAGAACAAACTCTTGATTTCTTTGGGGACAGTGTTCACATTCACATAATGAAAACTAATTTTACCACTTTCAGTTTCAGATGTTTTTCAATTTGCTTTCAGATATTCTGGAAATCTGTCAGTTTTGAGGAGAGAAATATCTAAAGGTTTGACATTAGAGGGTTCAATTTACAATGAAACTATAATGATAAACTGCACCATTATTTTTTTGGCGACCATGAATGTGAATTTCTTTTTCTATCAGTGCTTGTGCAGGTTTGGCAGAATTCTTTTCAAGAATCTAACCCTTAACTGACAATAAAACATTTTTTTCTCAGAGCAAAAACACTAACCCTAATCTGACCCAAACCTAAACAAAAAAATAAAACATGGGCACAATTTAAATCTGACAGTCTGCTTTGACATGTGAATTAGCAATGCCAAAAGTGATCAAATAAATTCTCAGTTTTCAGATAAATTGAGATTAATATTCTAAGAGAGGCTGTACAAGCCTGACAAGAATTTTTATGAAATCTCTTTAAGATATCATTTGCATCCCAGTGTTGTGAGATTTTGTGTTTTTTTTTCCCTGGGCTATGGCTACCCCAGCTTACCCTTATATAAAGTGTATCATAATGTAAAAAACATGAGAAATTTCTGGTCTCAGTGCTGGATCAACAGCATATCTTACTGGCCCTGCCTTTTCAAGGTATCAATTCCAATTCAGTGATTGTGCACTTCCTCTATTATTATAGTGATATTTAGTACTGTGCTTTTAACTTTCAAGAATGACTAGATGTTTAAGGTTACTGGTTTTAGTCGATTATCTATAATTAGAATTATCATTTTAATACAGTAATTAAGGAGTGTAATATCTATGTGATATATATACAATGTATGAATGGAAGGTATATGAAAATGATAAAAAAAAGTCATAGCTAAAGCACAATTATCAAAAACAAAATATTACTGAAATATCAGACAAATTTGTTATACTATTTGTATTTATTTTTTTTCAATTTGGGGCCCCTTTATAACATATGTCACAGGCTCAACACTGGCTTGATCTGGCAATGGTTGGTCTAAATTTGTTCCTAAATGACCACGTTGAAGAATGATTTATAATTATATCTAGTTGAAACTAGTTTTTAACTAAAAATTAACCGGAGTTAAACACATCATAGAATCCATTAGAAAACACAAATGGCAAAGGGCTGGTCAAGAGGCAAGAATGTCAGACAACTGCTGGACATCACAACTCATAAAGTGGATCCCCAGAGATCATACGTGAAACTGTGGTCAGCGAAATATACGATAGTACGACAAACTATAGAAGTTCAGAAAGTATTGCCCAAGAAATGGCAGAGAGATCTGGCAAATCAAGGGAAAGTTCTATCTCCAATAATGGACGCTAAAGGGCTGGTGATGATCTAATCGACATTTGATAGACAGACAACTGATTGTTCAGATGACAGACCAGAAATATTGTTAAATGTATAGCATGTATAAGTGTTTAATTTTCTGACACTTTCTTCCAGTATATAACAGTCTATACTTACGCTTTTAGAATTTTCTTTCAACGCACTGATAAAAGCAGCTCTATAAATATCCATTTGACATACACAAGTCACAACCCAAGGACTTGACCAATTTTTGCAGGCTAAGTTTAAATTGTGTGAACTCTGTATTTCTTCCGGATCACCAGTCTGTTGAGGGACTTTTATTCAAGAAACAAATTGAGTTTGATTGGGTATAAAAATGGTTGCCTCAGCTCAAAGCAAAGGTGGCACATGTCGATAATAAATAATACAGAAAAGATAGAAAGGGGAGAAAGGAGATGCCTGGCTATTTATTCACATATTCAGAGTGAATTTGGCGCAAGACCACAAGGGAGTGGAGAAAGAGCTTATTCTAAACTCATTTAGCACTACCTGAGTTAAAACTCCGTCACTGACATTCTCACTTAAAGAATTTAATAAAGTGCAAGACTTGATCCTTTTTGTTCTCACTGTCTCCATTTACCAAAATAGCAGATAGGAAGTGAGTGATAAGAGAAAAATAAGAAGACATTCGAGTAGTGAATAACATACAAAGAGACAGGTTAAACCTGCAGGTCAGCAATAAATGGATAGATTGAAAGAAATTGGGCTCGAGCCTGAATAAAAGTCTTGAAACTAACAGAATGTCTTTTTTCTTGTCTTTATCCAAATGAAATGCAAATTTCCATAAAGATTATTTTCAGTGGGGGTTATGGGAATACAGTATATACCTACTTCTTAATTTCAGTATAGGCTATATGATCTCAAAACAGTCCTAAAATTAGCCTTTTCCTCCTTCTTCCAAGTGCCCCAGACCCCCTTAGCTGCATAGGTTCAATATGCTCATCCATTATGAACCCCTCTATGACCCCCCCCCTGCATAAATCCTAGATATAGTTTCACTGTATACGTAGTTCCCTAAATCCATTTCTATCACTGAATATTTTATATATGGAAAGGGAAGGAGATAATTCAGTAGAAGAAATTTATGCAATGCAGGTATCAGGTGTTTCAGAAATATATTATAAGCTGCTGAATGGAAAGATATACTGAGAGAGAGAAAGAGACTAGAAAGATATTATGAATTTTAGATTAGTTTGGTACAAACCTAATTAGAAAGGATCAATATGTCGTGAAACTAGTGAGCTAACCACTGCACTGAAATATGGATAGATGGATAGAAAAAAAGGAAAAAAAAGGATTAATAGAATTATGAACAGGCAGACAGAGCATTGTTTATGATTGCACATATACGGTGAGGTGAAACAAGTATTAGGACCCTCACAAAATATTAATTTAGTAAACTTTCAATGCTAACATTTACTTTAAATTTACCGAGGTGATGTTTTTTTATATAAAAGTAACAATTCCTAATAAAAAGATAAATATTTCCAAATATACAAAGCAGAATTAAATATGAACTAAAGTAATGGTGGAAAAAAAAGTATTCAGCCACATTGATTTCATATTTTAATACTTTATTCAAAAGCTTTGGTTTGCAATTACTGCTGGGGGATTTTTTTTTGTAATCTTTCACATTGTCAACAGCATTCTTCTGAAATCTTGGCTCACTCTCCCTTGCAAAAGACCTTCAAATCATTTATGGTTCTAGGATCCCTGCAATGAATTTGATCTTTCTCTTCTTAAATATTCTGATACAGAGCTCTATTCATGGTTTCTTCAATCACAAAGAGTGCCCCCTCACCCTTGGAAAACAAACACCCATCAACCATGAAATGTCCACCTCTGTGCTTTACTGTGGGAATAGTCTTTGGGGATCATTGGCACTATCTTTTCTCCATGAATGACAAGCTTGGTTTTTGTGAAAGTTCAATTTTTGATTCATCTGACCAGAGAATGTTTTTCCAAAAAGGATTAAGCTTCTATAGATGGTCACCAGTGAATTTCATCCAAGAATCTCAGTGCCTTTTATTAAACAAATGTTTTCCATAGCAAACAGAATTTCCAGCCATTCCTGTATAGTTCATAACTAATATTTCTTTTAGTGATCGATGAACTAGCTTCTCTCAAATCATCTTAGATCTCAATTCAAGTTATTTATGGAAAAATTTTCAGGGGAGTGCCACTTTAAGGGACGTTTTTGGTAGTGCCAAACTCCTTCCACTTCAGAAATGATCAATCCACTGGTATATACAGGAATATTTAACATCTTAGCTATGGCCCTGTAGCTCAAACTTTTATTGTATTGCTTAATCATGACATTCTTTCATTTGATAGGGAGCTTCTTCACTTTAATCATGGTTACGTCATTTCAAGAAGGTAAAAGTAGTGAATGATGATTGTGATGAAATCATATCTTAGTTTAAGCATTGCTGGAACATTCCAAAAGTGTCTATGCAGGTAAAGAAAGGTGTAGACCTGCATTCCATCTTGAATTATATTTTTTTGAAGAACTTTAGATTGTGTCTGAATACTTATTTCCACCGTTAGTTTTGACCATGCATTATTCTGCATTGTATGTTTAGAAATATGTTGTTTTTTTCCAAGTAATTGTTAATTTTATATCAAAATACATTTCCTGAGTAAAATTGAAATAAATGTGAGCATCAGAAGTACATCAAATGAATATTTTGTGAGTGTCCAAATACCTTTATCCTCTCACTGTATGTGTATGCAAATAAATAGTAATTGAGTGATAGATAGATGAAGAAATTTAAAATGATTAACAGAATTATGAACAGGGCGATAGTGTTTTGTTTATGATTGCATACACACACACATATGTGTGTGTGTGTGTGTGTGCATATATAAAGAGAGAGCGAGAGATGGATAGACAGATGAAGAAAAGATTGAAATGAGTAGATAAAGGATACATTCAGATTGATAGATGAAGAAGACAGATAGATGAAGATAGAAAGAGATTCAGATAGAAAGATAGATAGAGTCAGATAGAAAGATAGATAGTCAGATAGAAAGATAGATAGAGAGACAGATAGATAGATAGAGTCAGAAAGATAGAGATTAAGATAGAAAGATAGATAGAGAGTCAGATAGAAAGATGGATAAAGAAAAGATTCAGATAGATAGATAGATAAAGAAGAGATTCAGAAAGACGGATGAAATATGAATGTCAGTCAGTGAAAATTCAAGCATAGCTGCATTTGCAATGAATATGCTGAAAGAATATGCAGAAAATTGATCAGCATCAGAGAAAAAACACCCAGAAAAATCAAGAAAGTGGAAAAGAAGGAAGTTATTGCAAGAAAGCAATAAAATATAATAAAATTGAACCAACAAAAAAAAAAAAAATGGCGGAATGTAAATGAAGAAAGAAAAAAATGTTGACCAATGTTTCTGGTTTTATAAGAGATGATTACAAACACGAGAATTTCTCTTCTGCCGTTATTTTTGTCACCTTTTTCTTTTTGAGGGAAAATAATAGAATAAAACACCATTAATAATAAAAAATAAATGTTCTATCCACCGATACGTTACAATGCCCTGTTGTTGCAAAAGTGATAACAAAAAAGGTTCGGGGAAATTGGCGAGGGAGTAGAACTTATATCATTATAGTGTAGCTAGGCCGATGATGAGCAGTAAAAAATAAAATAACTTCATTTCTGAATAGATAACAATAGGTTTTAGAAATACGGGTAAGGGACAAGAGGGTCGTTTATAGCTTATCATTAACATTAAGAATAGTGCAAAGGAAAATAACTTGCCTGCAATAACAATAGAAGTAATACTTGCATATGTGTATGTTAAATGTGTTTTCAAACTAGAGAGAGTGTTTGATAAATAGAGCCATGAATGTAGTTCAAATTTATTGTCGACTTACAGGATAAGTACAAGGTCAGCTGTAGGGATCTTGGCGCCCAAGAAAAGCTGAACTTTTACACCCTTTAGATTATATTTATGCTTTACAATGAGAAATATGGATATAAAGGAATATGTATGGTATCTTAAAGTAAATGGAATGGTTATTCTCAGAATCCAAAGGAAACAACAGACAACCAGTTGCTGACAAGTGTAAGAAGCACAAAATGTTCACATTCACTGGGTACATCATCATCAGTCATTTAATGTTCGTTGTTGAACAATGACCTTCCCCAGGATTTGCCTCACTTTCCTATCATGGACGATATGGAGCCAGTATTTTCTAAATTTGTCTAGTTCATAAGTCCTTGTAAATAAATATATATATATATATATGTATGCAGGTACTATATCATCATTATCATCATCAGTCTCTTTACGTCTGTCGTTGGACATAGACCTTCCCCAGGATTTGCCACAATTCTCTATCATGGGCGTCGCGGAGCCAGTATTTCCAAAATCTGTCCAGTTCATCTCTCCATCTTGTGTTCTGTCGACCCCTGTTTCTTATGGGATCTCTGGGGATCCATGTTGTGAGACGTGATGTCCCTCGGTTGTCTTTCATTCTTGCAACATGGCCAGCCCATTGCCATTTGAGTTTTTTGTAGAGTATATTATATCAATTGATACTAAATATCACTATTTGAATTGCAATGCATTTGTTAAATGAGATTGTCAGTGGTTGTGAGAATTTTCTTTGCCATTGATTTTTGTACTTTCACTACAACAGAAAATATCAAACCATCAGATATCCCTGATTGACTCCTTATTTTGACACCTTGATTTTTATTGTTTATTTTTCCATTTTTCCATTAGTATTTGGAAAGTCTTACAGTCTCCCACACTCTGAAGGACCCCTGGGTGACTGCCCATGTTGATAGTACATTGGGGTGGCCCTGGATAAGAATGAATGTTAGCCATCAGGCAACTTTTTGACAGTTACAAACAAACTTATCATCATGATTGTTAGATTTCTGATCAATATGGAAAGTTAACTTGATCTTTATTGTGGCAATTTAATCAAACATCCTATAGCCAACCTTACTCAAGTAAAGATTACATTTCAGACTGCTGCACTTTGAGGCTAAATTCATTTCATGATTAACACAGGAGCACAAGTAGGAAAATAAACAAATTGATATTTATGACTTTATTAAAAACACAGATCGAAATAGGTTTGGTCAGTCACTCAATAGAAACCTTCATGTGACCAACTTCTTTTGGCAGCATGTAATGTTGTGGGTGATCAATCAAGAAATTATTTTGTTAAGCAATGATCACTAAAAAAAGGCGTAAATGCTTCTGGACACAAGCTAAGAGACCAATTTAGAATGAACTTAGATTGTAAATTGCACCCCCCTTACTAAAAACCTGTTTTGGGGTGAAATTTTCAAAAAACAAAAACAAAATTTTTTTTTCCATTGTTATAGAGAGTAGATGTTTGAATTTTCAGCCCTTGAGCTCCAATACATAGCCAATCAGACTAATTAAAAAATTGAAGAAACCCGTGGTGAAATTTTTCGTTGACAATTTTCTAATATCACTTTTTGAAAAATATTGACAGATATACAAATCTTTCTTACTTTCTGTGTGTGTATGTGTGTGTGTGTAAATTTCTTGATCCCATCTCGCAATTCAAGCAGCAGCGATGGAAATAGGTGGAGGGTACAGCGTACACCTACTTCCCAATTTTCAGGTGTTTGCATGTTCAACTATGTCTACTGATGGAGGCATTGATGTATACCTAATTCCCAAAACCCAGCCTTACAGTATACCAAATGACCAGAACCCTTTTCCATCATTGGACAGAAAGTTGCCAGAGAAAGTAAATACAGATTGTAGACTTAGCAGAGGAACGGCCTGATGAAACATAATCATGAAGAAGCCTCACATCAAATGAAGAGAACTGCATAGAGAAAAGAAAGATTATTCCAAACACAGCTTAGAGTTGGAGAGCAGAGAACATGAAAAGGTTACCTAGGGCTACAGCTTTGATTAGCTCCGGAGAAACTAGTTTTTGTGGCTCAGTTTTTCTTCTACTCTATTTAAGTCAAAGCCTGAAATTTTAGTAGAGCCATATTCCAGCACTCCCACTTCCATCAAATGCACGGACCACACGGAAACTGTTTCAGGATAATCCTCACTTTTGCTCTGCATGTGTGCACGCGTACACGCATGCGTCTGAAAATGAAAATGCATGTTTGGAAGCCCAGGTGCTCAAAAATTAATTTGATAAAGCAAAAATTTGTTTTCATTCTTTGTTGCATTCATTTTTGAAATTACATTTTTTTTCTTTTTTTTTTTCTGTAATTTACCAGGGATGCATTTCCTCAAAATTAACATGCAATCATTTTTTTTACTTTTCATTTTTTTTGCTTTTTTTTTTTCCTTTTTATAAATTAGTTTAATGCAGGAAAATTGATTTTAATAATATGTTTTAGCTTTGCCAAACTCTTGACGTTCCAAATTTTTGCATTCAGGCTGTTAGGACAGCATAATTTCATCATATGTTTTCTGATAATTTCTTAATGCTAAAATTATGGGAATCCAATATTTCTATGCCCTCCCTTTGTCATTATTCTCTTCCCTCAGAGTTCCCTGGATGAAACAAACTGACTTTGATCAGGAATGAAAAGAGCTGCCTGTGATGTTAGGGCAATACAAGAGGGTGAAAAGGAGTATGAAAAGGACAAGAAGTGGCTGAAAATGGACAGACAGAGAGGGCTGGCCCTTGAATTAAGCGGCACCCTGGGTAAACTGAATTTTGGCACCCACTAGAGTACAGAATTATCTTATTTCTTAATGTTTTATCGTAATGAAAAGAGATATATAGGAATAGAGAGTCATGAGAATTTCTTCACTAATTGTTTTTCTCAGTTTCACTAAAACAGGAAGCATCTGACTATCAGATGTCCTTGAAGAATCTATCTATCAGGAAATTTCCTTATTTTGACTGCTTTTATCCCCTTTAATTTATCAATTTTCTGTTCCTATTTGGACACATGACAGGCATCCCATAGGACTTGGTGCCTTGGGCAACTGCCAGTGTTACTGGGACCTGGAGTCAGTCCCGCAGACAGGACAGTAATTACACATCCAGGTATACAAAGTCCCTAAAAATTATGAGGTCGTAGCAAAAATTCATACAGACCGCATTGTTCATTCTAACCATATACATAGGTACATCAATACTTCTGCAATCTAATGGTGGAAAAAGCATTTATTTCATCTCTCTTCTCATTAATGCACTTGTCAGTAGTGAATATTAATCAAGTAGGCCAAACATTATACAGTGAAAATCAAAATTCAACTGACAAAAATATGTCAACAATATATTTGTTGAAAAGGGGAAGCAAAGGTGAAAGGCCAAAGGATTGATCTTATATCCGTTGCCCACTGATAAAGATAAACAGAATGTGCAAATGCAGAAAAGCATCCTTGGGACACCTCGATGAAGGGTGTTGACAAAAACATCCTAATGAGTATGTTGACAAAAAGCGCAGGTGGATCGGCCAAATGTTGGGGTGTAATCATCTCCATATTAGAGAGACCAGGTTCCAGGCAAGTGCAGATCACAAAATACTAATATGCCTCCCATGTGCCCATCCGTCGTCCTGAGTATTACTCTATCTGTGCTATGCAATGCCACTTGGAACTGTACCAATAGAAAATATATGTCTATATTTTTATAAATCTGCACTGTCTTTGTTCTTTGAAATCCCATGCCTATGTAACACTTTTCATTTTTTCAATTCTTTTATCCTGATTGAAGTATTGCAAAATTACTATTCTTTTTGACTAGCCTTACCTCCATTTCAAAATGATAAAAAGCAACTAAAGTTATAATGAAGGTAAAAACTATAAGCCAGAACAACAGATTTATTCACCCACCCTTGTACATCAAGCTATTCTGGCACTTTTCATGGAGCAAAGGTTGATGGACCAATCAGTGAATTCATCTAGAATAGAAAATTTGATCCTTACTTGGTGCTCCATTATCAAAGCCTTATGCCAGTAGCCTTCCAAGTGGCTAAGATAGTTATAAGTTTCTCACCAGAGGTCAACATAAAAGCCAAGAATACTGACTTTTTAAGTGCTTCTAATGTGTTCCACAACCCTTTAGCAACCAACTGCACTAAATAGAGCAGTTACATGGGTACAGTGATTTGTGTCAACTCATGAAGTAAAGTATAGAATGAATCATTGAGTAACCTACCTTTGACTTTTGGGCCTTAACATTATTAAATACAAATTGATATATCTACGTAATTGTCCCATCTGGCATAGTTGAGTTCAATTTGAATCTATGGTATAAGCATTTAAATTTCATACATGATCATCAAACTAGAATGCATATTATAGTAAGCTTAAGAGTTCTTCCAATTGCTACCTTGAAATCTTTGCTTTTATCTGGACTTCAAAGCCAACCATGAAGGATGATGGGAAATTCACAACTAGTGAAGATAAGGCATTTCTATAAGGTGTATGATATATCAGAACTGTAAGATGCAAAGTAAATGAATATAACTGAATAACCATAAGTCAATGAGCCTAGTCAACTCTATTCTCTAAGCAAGCCCAGTAATTTTCATGACATGATGAAATTGGAATATGAAGTTCAAGAACAATTTCAATTGCAACTAGAAAGAACAGAGAATTCATACCACTGTCAATACCCTGGTCACCCATTGTGTGGTGGGAATATAGCTACGCTTAAGGGAGATGACTGCGCAGGGTTCAGCTTTGAAATGTACTCACTTCCTCCGTAGCCTATTGCCCTACCTTTTACAAAATTCCATTGAGAAATTTGGGAGAGAGATTGGTTTGAACATATAACTATGATAGGGAAGGTAACTGTGCATCTTTCTGCCTCTCAAATTCAAAGTCTTCTTTTGTATCCAATTGCCCACCCTTCAGCAATATTTTCAACAAAATCCAGGGAAAACTTTTGGAGATATTGTATGGACAGAAAGATGGACGGACAGACGGAACAATAGAAAAACAGGAAGACAGACAGAAAGACAAAAAGATGGACGGATAGTAATACATATACCTCTCCTACTTTGTTGGCTGAGGTAACAAGTGTAAAATCTCAACAATCCACAATTATGAAGATAATACATCAGAAACATAAAATGTTGAGTGATTGAATGAAGAGCTGAACAACTTCATCTACAAACTTCTTACCAAAGTGATCACCGACCGGATCTCCAAAATGCTAGTGAAAACCAACCACGGGAAAAAGTTGGCCCCAGAAGAAGCTCTCTAACGATTGACCATATCCATTCGATAAATCAACTGAAAGAGAAAGCAGCAGAATATAAAATGCCACTTACTAAGTCACTTATACACTTCAAGAAGGTCTTTGAGCTGTTTTTTATACACATTAAATGTATAAACCATGTTATTTGCATGTGTAATCATGTTCCATTAGAAAGCATCTGAATAGAAATATCAAAGAGCAATGAGACAAGAGGTAATCAATAGTTGAATTTAAAGGGGATGTGATAGATTAGAATCGCATCATAATACAAAAATGAATCTATGAAATTCATATCTAAGCTGAATGACATTAGGAATCAAAATGCAATTCATAGTAAGTAACAATGTAAGCTGTGACACAAGAATGAACAGTTGAAATCAGTTCATTCTTTAAGAAACATAGAAGACTTGAATAACAAAGTATACGGTCATTTTTGCAATGATGTTGTGATCAAGAGAGTAAGATAATGTCCCTTGCTAACATCTTAACAACCAGTGCTGGATTATGTAGCAAAAGGAGCATATACTATGGGCAACAAACTAAATGCTTGCAAGCTATCAATTCTGATTCAGTGATTCTACACTTGCTCTATTGCTATAGAACTATACTGACCTCAACTTTTATGAATGGGTGAGTGTTTAAGGTTTAGGCTAATTATCACCTTCAATTGGGGTTACTACTCAACACAGTGATTAATGGAAAGGTGGTATGCATGTGATTCATAAACGACACTTAAATTCAAAAGTGTTTGAAACTGAAGTCATAGCCACTGTACTAAAAGATGATAACAACCTTATGTCATATATTTGTCGTATTATCTGTCTGTATAACAAGCAAAAAATTCAATTACTTTACTAAGGAAGTAAAAAGTTCTATAGCAAGAAATGACCCTGTGAACGACAATTCAAAAAAAAAGAGAACTAATTTTTTAAATGAATTTTTTGTTCGAAATTAAAAGCATCTTTTAAATTCTTTTCTAACCTTTAGTTATTGGCCATTTGGTAACTGTTCATGAATACCTTCCCTTATTATTTTAATTCCTCAAATATAATAAAAAACTTATTCTCTTTTTCATCAGGATCAAATTTAGTATTTTATGATTATATATTTGTGCTTGGTGACAAGAAATTAACACTTAATGTCATAAGCCAGTTGATACTACTCTTGATTGACAGTGGAACTCTTCTGTGAAAATAAAAAATAATGGAACTCTCTTACGAATAAAATTCCTCCAAGTAGCTCGAAAATGGGAAGGAGGCAATTTTGATAAGTAATTATTTCTCTTGATTTTAAATTTTCTTATATGAATTTAAGAGTTAACGCATTTATGTAAAAGGTAAAAAAAAAAGTTGAACATCTGTATCTGAATATAGTTGTTTAGGTAAATTGACTCCCGCAAACCTTCTCAATCACAAGCGGGATCAAGTGAGGCTGTTTGCTAGCCCCCAAACTGTTTTTAATATTTTTAACATGATGTTAAAACAGGCTATAGAGAAGATGGATGACAAAGACTACATGAACATCTGCTCATGTTCAAACGACAATCTGTTCAACCTGAAACAACTCCAAGCTTGTAGCAAGACTGCTGACAAACCTGTACACAGAGCCTATTTTTTTTCATAAGGACAACTCATTCATGATCTTGGCTACTTGAATGAGGGTTTGATGTACTCTATACTATGAAAATTTGATATCTATCCAAATTGTGGTATTTCTGATTGTAGATTGAACATTATAATCGTTTAGATTTTTATCACAAAATTTTTATTCCCTGGCCAACCATTACTCTGCATATTTTTATTGTGAAACTTTCTATGAAATAATTGCATAAAAATGTACCCACAGCATAATAGCAAAAAATATCTCTCCTTTATATATCGGGAAAATGGAACTCAAAGAGAGAATAGCTCTGTCTCCATAACTACCATCAATCTGAGAAGATATGATTACAGATTTTATGATGAAGGATTTTGAAATATGATTTGTTTTTTGTGTATAGATTATGAATGGATGTTATGCCACAAGTTAGTCTTTCTGACTCCAGTAAAGCATGCAAATAGTAGTTAGCAGACACGTCCTTCAATATTAGCACAGTTCATCGTAGTGCAGTTTGCAATACGAGGTGGATGGATCATGGACATCATTAATTTTTCCTAAATTATCACTAACTCATCCATGTAACAGCAAATAAAAATAGAATCTCATCAAAAGACTTATTCCATATGACTAAAATATCAAATTTCTTTAATTTGTAATCAATCAACATGTAATTACATAGCATTTTATACAGAATTTCTCTAATTTTGTGAATTCGTTTAGGCACTGTTAAATGATTTTTGATTATTTGCAGTTCAGCTATGATGTGATTGTCCTTCTTGGAACCCAAAAACTTGCATTATAAAGGAATACTATAAAGGTGGTCAGCTTTTCAGAAAACGCATTCAACAATGCATATTTTTATTGTGAGGTTGCAAGGTTATGGCAAAAGAGCATGGTGTGGTTGTGAATCTTGTGACAACAGACCCCTGAGACCCACAAAAGTTTTACAACCTTAATAATATTTGAAATTGAAAGGGGAGAATATTGCTCTTTTTCATTGACATGGGAAAAACAGATTCTACACTTTGATCTTAAACTAAAGGACATAAAAGACAGGACCATGAAATTAGCATAGTACCCCAAGATTAAACTTTTAAAGAAGTTATTTATTCATTGCAATATTTTTCAAAAAGGGTTAAAATAGTATGCGATATATGCTCAAATACATTATCTTTTTTTCTTAAAGGGCACACAGCTACCCCTGCTGTTGTGCCAAGAAGGCAGGGTGGGCAGCTGCTCTTATGATTCCAGTACCCCTGGGCACCATAGCATGAATTATTACTTAAATGATAGCTACCAAATTCTATGCAATATGCTCAACAAAAAGTCTCCAAGAGGAAATGATAATTAACTACACAAAATAACATTAAGTTGGACAGTAAGTGGGAGATATTCTGCTCTCAAGGAGTTGGCTAAAAGATGATAAAACATTGGTACCAATTTCGGAATTAGGAAGTTTCAGATTTGATCTCATTATAGTTGCGAGAGCATGAACAACTCAGAGTTAGACTTCATCATCAGCCTTTTAGCATCTGTTGTTGGACATAGATCTTCCTCAAGATTTGCCAAATCACTATATCATGGAGCCCGTACTTTCTTAATTTATCCAGTCTGTCACATCATCTTATATTGTGTCGACCCCAGTTTTGCATGTAATCTCTGGTAATCCACGTTGTGAATTGTGATGTCCATCAGTTGTATGCCATTCTTGCTTCATGACCAGCCCATTGCCATTTAAGATTTTTTATAGAATCTATGATATCTCACTCACCACTCTACTTGAGAGAAATTCCTTTTTCCTTTTCTCACTTCCTGTCTTTCTTTTTCCTCACATTTAGTCAGAGTTGCAGCTAGAGATTTGGGGTGACTATAGGTCACTTTGAGCCCACCCCTCAAACATGTATATTCACTCTTACATTATCAATCCAGACAAACAAAGTATTTCTTCTTACATTCCGATATACATAGATATTAACACAAGTATGGATGTACACAACATACACACATAAATACAGGGGAAATCCTCTAATCCTGGTATTGAATCTGTTTTGATATATCTGTTATGCTGATAATCAAGAGTGCAACAATAATAAAAACAAATGAAAATGAACAAACTTCGTAAACAGCAATTGAATCCATGAATATGAATGACTGTATAAATACCTTAGAGTCTTAAAAATAACCCAATAAATGAAAATGAGAAACAAAATGAGAAGAATGAAGGAATTTTCTACAAACCAAAGCAAATAATGGAAATCTTATGGAATGTAAAACTATCAAAGTAGTATCTTTTATAATATCTTCCAGGCTCATATCATGAATTAGACAATAAATGAACTGAAGAGACTCCAGAAGAAGACAAGGTTTCTTCTAATAATAATGAATGAAGTCGTGCACTCAGGGACGACGCTGATGGACATGGAGATAATAAAAAGAGGAGACTAATCAGTATTAAGAACCGTACAGAATCTTATCTTTAAAGTTGAAAGAATGTGTAGCATAATGGAAAGAAAGAATATTAATGGAATCCCCAAACTGAGTAACAGGATTCAGCAAGACAAAAAATAACCAAATAATGAGAGCTCTTAAAAGACGTATCTGAAGACAAAAATCTGCATCCAAATTCTTAAAACAAGCAAAAGATAAAATGTCAATGGCTTGCAAGTTCACTCGGTGCTACAACATTTAGTGCTCAAAATATTCATGGATAATTAATGATATAACTGATTTTCTTTATTCTCTGTCTGTACCATAGACTATTATGCTTTAATGTAACAATTTTACCTATGAAAATATCTCCTACCCACCATTTTAAACAGTGGATACTTCCACTAAAACAAGATATCTTATGGAATTCAACAACAGGTAGTCCTTGCTTTCTGAAAGTTCCCGTTGGACCATTTTTTTGCTTTTTCAAAGAAAAGGCGAAGAGCAAAAATAGTGTTTGGTTTTTGTTTTGCAGCAAGCCATTATAGAGGCAGTGCACACTCTCTTCCTCTCTCTTGAACACGTCAGCCTCCTGTATCTTCCACCAACCCAACCTTTGATGACTCAGTGTGACATACCATCCTAACCATCTTTTGGGATCTGGGGTCACTCGAAATATTTTTGTATATGAATTGATGGTAATTGCTTCTTTGCTTTATGCCATTTCTGTTTACAAAAGGCTTCTATTGGAGCACTCCACTTTGAGATAACAGAGGAAACCTTTATATCTGAACTTTTTCACAGGGATTAATTAACTAGTCTGAAATAGAAACCATTTATAATCACAGCTCCATACCATTGCAAAGGAACATGCAGGAGGCAAAAATTTTGAAAAAAGACAGTAATATCTATGAAACAGTTGAAACAATGTAAAACAGTGGATCACAATTGTCCCTGGGTAGTGAGTGTTATTTTCTGATTGCTTATGAGTCAAAAGTATGGAAAATGGCTATCATTCTCTTCAAAATTTGCTTTTGTGGCCAGGATAGTGATATTCTTATGTAATTTTCTTTTTTCATGTTATGTGATTAAAATATACAACTTTGCTTGTTTTTTTTTTTGAATATAAGTAGATTTCAGAAAATCACTGTCATGGCAGTAGTGAAGTTTGGAAGGAATAATAGCCATTCTCCATACTTTTTAGACATAATCAGAAAATAACATTTGTCACCCGAGAACAAAAAAAATGTATAAGTTGCACAGAGTAATCAGTGATTGTACACTAATTCAAAATATCAGGAAACATGTTTAAGTAGATGGGTTATGGATGGAGGAATTATGCAAACACAGGGAATATCAATCAATAAAAAATTTCATGAGCAAAACATGAAATTTGTTTTAGAAAAATAATTGCTCTTTATTAGAAAGAGATGAGATAATCCAAAGAAAAAAAATCACATTCCAAATTTTTGTCCACTAGCTACCATGCAAGCAATCCAATGTTGAAGAGAAAGATAATAGATAAAGCAATTAATAGTATTTTTGAGTCTTGATTACACATCTCTGACCATACCATAAGGTTAGGTGGTTCTTATAATGGTAAAAGGAGTATCCTTAAAAGTTTATCCTCTACAGAGATAATTCTTCCAATCACAATGAGTAAGTATCATCATTTTTTGCTTGTACTCTCTTTAATAATGTTGCAGGGCCAGGTGCAATTGGGTAATTGTTAATAAGACCCGCTCCCAGCTAGCCAAGGCTCCATTCTATTTATGCCATCTCGTTTTCCCAAATGGTCACTCATCTAAGGAATGACCAGGCTTGACGTTGCTAAACCAGTGATCTTTTGAAAACAGGTGCATAAAATGATCTATTACTTTTGGGGAGAATTCCTCAATCCTCATGCTGAGTTCTTATGGGAAAGGCATTGAGAACCATTTTTAAACTCTTAGGTATGACTTGGTAGTGGATTGAATGATAGCCTACCAAACTGGAAGTGAGCACTCCACCATTATGCCATGGTGATTGGTATTAAGTGGTTCTTATTATGGTAAAACTTTACCCTTAGAAGTCCATCATCTGCAGGCGTTGTACTTCCAGTTACAATGAGTAAACATAAGGAAAATATCATGAAGCTTTGTTAGAGAAGATTAACACAAAGCCTGAGATATCATAAAATCCAAATGGCAATGGGCTTGTAAGTTGCAAGAATGGCAGACAATTGTAGGACACCAAGACCCACAATGTGAATCCCCAGAGATCACATGCAAAACCGTGGCTGGCTGAATGTAAGATGGTGAGACAAAGAAGACAAGTTCAGAAAGTATTGGCTTTGGGACACCCATGATAGAGAGGTCTTGCAAATCTATGGAAGGTCTTGCAGATGCTAAAAGGCTGATGATGAGTCAGCATGGAAGAGATGTGATATTGTGTGGTAAGTATGACATTGTGTTTCAGATGAACTGGGGTATAAATGGTTGAATCTTACTCCCGACTGGATTTATTCATGTCTAACTTATAGTTTCATAAAAGAGATTGTAGATGTCTATAACAAAGGAAATAACTACTGATCAAAGTTACTTCCTTTTTACTTTAGGTAATTTTTTTTTCATGAAACAAAATATTGCTGAAGACCAATTAATTACAATTTTTGGCATTGTGCGCTCAAAAATATTTTGTACTGATTGAATTTTCACATCAGTAGAACCTGGTGGCTCTTATTGGAGATCAAGTAATACTCATTCCCCTTCATACACCAGCACCGTCTCCAGTATTATTACTTATTTTAGTTTTGACCCTAAACTATTATCGAATCACAGTGGCACCACAAATAGTGCACCTGACAATATTAACTCTCAAATTCATACAAGAAAATTTGAATGTTAATATCGAGGAGAATAACTACTAATCAATAATACCTTCTTTCCACCTTTAAGCAAATTTCTAAATTTATGAAAATTCTATTCACAGAAGAGTTCCACTATTTTTAGGGGTAGTATCAAGTGGTTTACAGCATCAGGTATTAAAGACGATGAAAATTTTGAGAAAAGTGCTGAGTCCTGCGGAGACTACTGCAAATTCTTCCAGTTAACTGGTTTGGATAGTGGTGGAATAAAGATGAAGCACTCAAGTTGTAAAATCATAGCATTAATGGTGGCTGTAATATTTATGGTAATATTAATAACCATTGTCAAAGAGAGTTGCAGCAATAATTGCTGTCATGGTGGTGGGGATGATAAAAATGTATAAAAACTGAGGGCGATTGTTACATCTTATCTGAAGAATGTTACAGTACTGCACACCAGAGATAGTGATAGTTCACCAATAATTGAAAACTGGTCATCCAAATATTATGATAAAACAATTTATGCCCTATTTACTCACAACAGGCTCTGTGTCCCTGCAGTATACTTAAACATCACTTATAATGTATGTATTTATGTGCAAATGTATATATTCAAGCATTTGTATCCACATACAAGTTTAATCTCTCTCTTTCTGCTTCTATCAATTTCTCTTTCTTTTCATACACATGCACCCCCCCCACACACATTTTATATAAAAGCGCACTTCTTCACTTTACTTATGTATATACACACTGCCTACAAATGTATATTAAAGTAAATCTTCATACATTGTTGATAAATATAAAGAAATGTTTATTTAGTGTATATATATATATATATATATATATATATATATATATACACACATGCAAATATAAAATTTTAGAGCAGATACTCTTAACTTTTTTGGCTCCATATGCCACCTTGACAACACCCAAAATTTGATGTACCCGTTATTATAATTAAGGAAATTGGGTTTTGAAGACATGTACTATAATGTTGAATTCAGTAATTTACTAAAATCTAGAGTTTTAAATCAAGAAGAAAAAAATTGAAATCTAAGAGTTATGAATTCAAGTTTTTCAATTTTTATAATTACCTTATTGTGTGAAATTTAGTAACAATGATGCAATTACCCCATCACTTTTATACCTCACAAAGTTGAAGAGTTAAAAAAAATGGGTACTATGGAAACTAAAGTAAAATTAGTAATTAAAAGTATTGTGCAATTTGGAATTAATCAGTTAAGTCTTAACATGATTCAATTCTGAGCCATGGAACGCTTTTCATTCTTCACACCAAAACTCAAAACTACCTCCCATTATATTTGAATTGCTTCTTGTTGGGCGTGTGCCCATCATTCACAACCAGTAACCCTATTGAAAAGGTAATGAGAGGGAGCAGAGGGTTTCTAAGTTCTGTTTTGAGCCTCTCTTCACCTTATGTCACCTTCAGCCTACATACAAAGTTTCCTCAAGTGTAGGTGCAAAAGCTTGCCTGTATTTAAAGCAAAAGTGAGTTATTTTACTCTGCTCATCTTACTTGCCCATATTGATTGTCGTTCTCACTCAGGTCTAATCAATATTTGGGTGTTTTCATTGCGAACAACATCATTAGCATTGATTAACAGGTTCATGTTTCATAAAAACCAACTAAATTATTCGTGTACGCAAATATCTTTAGCACACATTAAAATTTGAGATCTAAAGATACCAACAACATTTTCTGTCTGTTTGTCTCTTTTTCCTTCCTTCTTTGCACTCAACGATATCCAAGTTCGCTATTTTTGCTGTTTTTTCTTCTTTCCAGTTTATTTCATTTCATTCATGCTCCCTTTTGTCTTTCATCCGTTTTGCAATCTAACTTCTTTTGCTGATAGCTCCCCTCTATTTTTGTTTCATACTTTTTTTCATTCTTTCCCCTCTCCACACTCCATTCCTTTCTTTCTAATTTTCCCTTGTTTTTTTCACCTCTTTTGTACATCCTCTTTCTTGCTTCCTTTTTTTTCCCTTTTTTAACTTTATTCAAATCATCTGTTTTATCTTTCATCCCTATTTCTCCTTCCTATTTTTCTATTTTTTTCATTCCTTGTTTCTCATCCCTTTATTTTCTTTGCTTTTGTCATTCTGTTCAATTTTCTTTCTCTTGTGTTCCATTCTTTTTACCAAGTTTTTCAAGATGGAATTAGCCGCTTTGATGTTTGTGAAATTTTGGACCTTGAACAAATTTTTCAGAACATATGCCCACTTTAATCAGCCCGTTTCTTGCTTTGCAAATTACAAAAAAGTATCAATCTAAATTTCTTCGTACAGCAGAAGAGAGTACGATCCTTTTTCTCTCATCTTTTTTTTTTATACTTTTTCTCTCTTTTTTTGACTGTGCCAATTCTTTCTTCTCTTTTTCTTTTTTTATAATTCTTTTAACTTTTTTCATTCAATTATTTCATTTGAGTCTACCTCTTTTCTCTCTCATCAGGTTCTCCTCCATTTTTCCTTACCTACCTTTTTCTTGATTTCTTCAATTAGTTAAGTAGTACCCTTAAACTGGCTATGGCTTCAGTCATCCCTGCTCGAGATCCAAATATCACATTACTACTTACTCAGCCAATTTGCGATATGTGAATTAGACTTGGTGATGTCACAATTTAGCCTGCTCTATTTTAGCCATAGCTAGAGGGAAGGTTGATTCATGCCTTTTTCAAAAGTGAACATAAACTACCCCATCCAGAGTTTGAACTCGGCTTGCTGAGTCCATTCTCCATGCCATTACATACTTGGCTGCCCCTTTCTTCATTCTCTTTTTTTTTACTTGTCTTTTTCCTTCTAAGAACCATGCAACATGCACATGAGAAAATAATGCTCAAACTCACATGGAAAGACCACAAAACAGTGCAGAATATTAGAGAAAAATAAGAGGTGTCAAGGATATCATTGTATCCATTAGAAAGCTCAAATGGCAATGGGCTGGTCATGTTGCAAGATTGGCAGATAACCACTGGACATCACGACTTACAACGTGGATCCCAATAAATAATATGCAAAACTGTGGCCGGAAAAATATAAGAAAGCATAACAAAAGAGGCAAGTTCAGAAAAGTATTGGCTCCACAAAGCCTAAGATAGAGAGATCTAGCAAATCTTTGGGAAAGTCTATGTCCAATGACGGACACTAAAAGGATGATGTTGATGATTATGATGATGATTCAGTTTATTTTCTACTTATTTTTACTCTTGCTTTTTTCTTTATTCCTTCATTCTCTTCTGTTCTGTTATTCCTTCTGACCTTTCATCTTTAAGATCTCCTTCCTACTCTTTATGATTGCTTTTTTTTCCTGCTTCTTTGTTCTTTTCTTTCTCCTTACTGACTTTCTTTGAATCCATAGCCACTGCTTTCATCAATGCTTTTCATACTTCCAGTCTTTCACAATCTGTTGTTTTAAAAAAAGTTCAGAGATGAAATTAGGAAAGAGGGTGCCATACGAGAATGCCCTGGTCTCCCAAATGAGGGATGCTCCCAAAGGCTATAGAAATTATTGTTCATTTAGTACATTCCTTATGACATTATACAGTAACAAGGATATCTTTTTGCATACACGAGTAGCATAAATAATAATTCAGTCTTTGGGGTTATTTTTCACCAATCAAGTGATAATGCATGTCCATTTATTGCAAATTTTCCCTTTTCATCAAACTTGCTAAATGTTGGAAAGGGCCACTTGAGGAGCCAAGCTCCCTAGGCCCTGAATTTTCTAGCTGTGCCACTGAAAAAATGAAAAATATCATTCCATGAATTATTTAGAAAAAATCCTTATCTTTGATTTTTGATAAAAAAGCTCTTGTCAGAGCCAAAAACATTGCAATCAAAACAACAAAGATGAGGATATAACCTGAATTGTTTATGTAATGAAAACAATTCATCACAGAACTTCAATCGATTTTCATCAAAAGTGGAAAAAGTTATGCAGAAATATTATTTTTCTGTTATTTTACTTTCCTATCTTTTTTTCCTTTTCTACAATTGTTTATCTTCTTATATAACTATTTTATTCACCTTCATAACCTTATTTTCTTCCTCTACCTCTTCCCCTGTCTCAGCACAAACTATTTTTTCTGACTTCTAATCCTTTTTTATTCCAAGCATATAAATAACAATTCACATGACACCACCAAGCATAATATCCAAAATGATATAAAGCCAAAACACTAAAACCTTCTGAAAGAAAAACAAATTCCTTTCAGGAATCTTTCATCTCATTTCATCTGTTAAAAGGTTAGAATGGAAGATCTTTCATTTAATTAACAACTATATATCGTCCTTCAACAAGCACGGAAATTGCATTCAATCAAGGTTTTGTCAAGAAAAGAAAAACATATAACAATAAGATTTTGTAGCACAATGTTGTCCATTTGAGACAAACTCACAAAAGATTTCTAATTTGCAAAGAAAAATCTTGGTGCACATAAAAGGAAAGTGCTTTGAAACATGGTTAGTCTTGACTTAAAAGAATTAACGACCATACAAGCTTTAAGATATGGGAGAACTGGGATCAAAAAAGTCTGCAGATTAATTCAATAAAATTCCAGTCTTTGCTGACATAATGACACTTTTCAGAGTACCTAGAATTCAACACTAACAGTCAGTTTGTAACTTCTAGATGTTGCTCATACTCTTTATAATTGCGTATTCTCCTTACTTTTTATGATTCCTATCTACATATTTGTTATTATTATCATGACAAAGAAGAAAACAAAAGGTCTGTCATCAAATCAGTATTATCACAAGTGACATCTGTTGCATAAAAATAAATGCATGCAAGCGAAGATTTGTTCATGTTTATTCTCATGTCTAAGCCGATCACCATAGCCCAGTGCTAGAGTGCTCACCTCCAGTACAGAAGGTTGTAGGTTCAATCCATAGCTTAGTCATATCAAGACTACTAAAATGGTATTCCATGCCACTCTAAGCATACAGCATAAAGAGTAGGATTGAGGAAGCCTGGAGATGGATGGACTCCATCAGACTCTTACATGAGACACTACCATGATGGATGCCAAATGATTCAGTACTGGGAACCAAGAACCCTGTACTGGACTTCTTGGGCTTAGATTGAAAGAAACTTCATCAATATCCAATATACTCATTTCACATCATCTTGTGATACTGAATTTCTAAAAGGTGACTTTGGGGAAAGTTACTACCAGCCAGATCTAAATCATTAGATAATATTCAGGCATGATAGCTGTCATCACAGTGAAAGCATAATGAAAGCAAAAGACACGATTTTGAACAAATGATAATAATTCAGGTATTATAACAGTTTGATATTTGGTCATCATCAAAATTGTGCAGGTATGTATTTTATCTTAATTATTACAATGTTGAAAGAGGAATACATATCCACCAAGTGTTTGGTTGTCCATAATATCTCTGAAAGTGAGGTCTATACGCTACTGAAGAGGTGATTAAATTTGGGGTCTGATTCAGTAATTTGTCTTTGATTGAGAGCTATGTCTATTATTCAGCAGGAAAAGAGGTTAAAAATGAACAACAATTAAAAAGGTTGAATCTAAATTTCAAGGGAAGTAGTTGAATATTTGTATATTTGATGTTGTTCTTCTTGTTTTTTAATTTTCTATTTCCGTTCAGTTTTTAGTTAGTGTGCAGCATTTAGAGAGGTAAAAGCTCTTGGCGTGCTTTCCAGTTTTTTTTCTTCCATCCCAAAGAAATCTTATCTTTCCAAGTTATCAACTTCAGCAAAGTAAAGATCATGCAAAAAGCATGTTTGAAATCAGTTGAAGAACTTTGAGGAAATATACGCCTACATCTAAAGGAAATAAAATACCAAAGCTGCACGTAATCTTAAATTTTGAATTTACTTTTTTACCTTGTATGTCTTGTTTCTATCATTAATGTTATCATGTTTCTTTTATAATAGAAATTTTTGTTTTTCTCGTATGACTTTTGGTCATCAGTGATCTCCAACTTTCATCTCAGCCTTTCCATCGCATTAGATATGATGGTATTCATATTGTATCTATCTTTGACCACAAGCCAGTACTCTGTCACAGAGACGATTTATAACTTTTAATTTCCGTAATTTTTGGAGTTATCATGCAAGATCAATTTCATTGTCAGATTTAATGGTATCACCATATCTACTGTATGTCAAATCTTCATCTCTCTATGACTGCATATTCCATCATGTTATTCTGCAAGTACTTATTAAACTCTGTGAACAATGAAATTCTAGAGAATTTGGGGAAGGCAGAACAATTTTTTTCCATTTCAAGAAGTCAATGTTGACATTTTCCAAGACACTGTTTTTCTTCTTTTTCCTACCGATGCCCTTGGAATAGTCCCCTTGAACCTTCTTGTTTGTGTTGTTTACACAATGTTTTGTGTGATCCGTTTGACAGAATTTTTCAGATGTACTATCTAGATGTGATGGTGGTAAATAGAATGTTTACACTGCAATGTTGTATTTGGGAGATATCTTTTTCTTTTATTCTTTGAATAGTTATTAGTTGTAATTGGAAATCAATGATACTGTATAATTAGGAATTACTCAGTTGAGCCTTAACACTTCTCAGTTTTCAACCACAGAAGAGTTTTGCTCCCCACACACCAATTCCAAGTTTCCCTCCACTATATTCAAATTGCTCCCTTGTGGAAGCATGCATCCCGCATTCAGAATCATTGTTTTAACCCCAATGTCAATATTGGAATTTAGATGTTGAAAACTCAACTACGTAAAGAGTATTATAAATTCTAATAATGAAAAACAAAAAAACATTACTGTCTGGAAAACCCATTTGTAGCCTCGCTTCAGAACTGTGTGTGACAAGGCAATCATATGACAAAACAACTCTTTCTATATAAATCAGTACATTCTTTACTGTTCATTTAATAGATATATTTCTGTTGTTTGATTTTCTTTAGCTGTTTTGATTTTTTTGTACTTATAAAAAATGTATGAGGATATTTTTGTTATGATCTCAAAAGCACTATTAATGTAGTAAAACAAAAAAATATATAAAAATATATTAATGTGGTAAAACAAAAAAAAAAACACATACCACATCAAAATATATTATTTTGTAGAAGCTAAATTTTCATTTTTATGATTACAAATAGCAATATTTTTCTCTCCCCACCCTATCAAATGACACAAAGTATTTCATTTCCAAACACGAGCAGAAAACTCATCTTGGTACAATATAAAGTAACCGTAATGGTCATAAAAGGTACAAGAACGAAATATTGTTCCATGCAAGAAAAATTCTTCCCCTTTTTTATGTATTTAGCACATTTTTCTTTCTTTTTTTTTCCTTGTTTCTTGGTCTTTTTTATGTTGTTGGTGAGTTGCCCTCTGGTGGGAAATCATGGAAAATATTTTTGTCTCCCTTTCAGCTTGAATGGTCATTCGTCATAGCAGAGTGGGCAGTTAATCAATAGTCTACTTTCAAATTATTTCTGACCAAAGAGAGAAAGAAAAAAAGAGAGAAAGGAGAGACAAAGAGGGAAAGCAGAAAAGAGGTAGTGAAAGTGGAGAAATGACAAATAAAGGAAAGGTAGAAAGGAAAAAAAGGAAAAGGGGAGGAAAGGAGGGAAAGAAAGTGGGAAAGAGAGATAAAGAGGAATAAGAGAAAGAAAGAAACCAGCAAAAAAAGAAGGGAAGAAGGAGAGAAAGAAAGAAGAACAAAAAGAAGAACAAAAAGAAAGGAAGAAGGGGGAAGAAGAGTGAAGTGGGGAAGAAAGAGAGCAAAGAAGGGAAAAAAGAGGAACAGAAAAATAAAGAGAGGAAAAGAAAGAAAGAGAGGAGAAAGAAAAAAAGGAGAGGAAGAAAGAAACAAACAAACAAAAGAGGGAAAAAGAAGTTAAAGTAGGCCAAGGGAAAAGCAGTCTGTACACAAGTATGATGAGGAACAGTTAAACAGAACATTGAGAGAGATTAGGGAGAGTTGGAATGAGATTGGAAAACGGAAAAGAACGAGTTAGAAAAGGGCGGAGAACATGATAGAATAAATGAGAGAGAAAGAGAGAAGTGAGAGGAAAAAGGATCATGAGGGAGAATGAGTGAAAGATCATGAGGCAGAAAGATTGTAAAGACTGAAAGAGAAAGGAAGAAGAAAAGAGAAAGAGTGAGAATTCAATGAAAGAGTCAGTAGAGAGTCAATCAAAGAATAGAAGAAATTTCATGTAGACTGAGAAAAAGGTAAAGAGAAAGGCAGAGAAAGGTAGGGCAGAATACAAAAAAATAACACTTCACACCAATCCATCTCACTTACTAATAATTGAAGAAATATGTTCCATCAACTGCAACCAGTTTTGGCCTACTTTTGCTTTTTTTTTTTTTTACACCATGGATAGGGTGGTGATGTTGAGGGGGGTGGCAATGGTAGGGTGGTGATATTTGTGGGGGGTCAATATTTTTCCTTTCATTTATTTATCCAGCCTTTTTTTTTCTTTTTAAAGCTTTTTCCTTCATGAGTGTTTGTTATTTATAGCAGACTGCAAATTTCTCTAAGCTACATCCAGCGGAGCATATTGTACAAGATATACGATCAGGATGGTGCACTGCTTGATGCAAATGAAAAAAAAAAATTCAAAAAAAGGAAAGACCTTTGGAATATAACCAGAGTATTCAGATATTCATAATAAAAATAAGTGGGTTGGAGTTACTTCCTACCCAGGTAATATTATAGTCACATTCACTTTTAACACAGCAGCTGAATATTGAATGGAAAATAAGAGGTAATAAAAAGGTGGGGACACCAAGTTTTTAATTATGTGTGCATCATTGTTCTCTATTTACAACCTTATCGAGGGTTTCTCGGGATCAGATACACATGGGCAATGGTTAGTAAGACCAACATCCCGCAGGCCACGCCTGTCGCAGCTCCATTCTGCTTATGACACCTGGTATTCCCTAATGGTCAGCCATTTAGGTTCTGACCAGTCCTTGTGATCTTACAAGAACCAGTGTATCCAACATGATTTGGCTATAACTCCTTAACCTCGAGGATAGGTTCCTCAGGGCTTGTCCTTGTGCTGAGTGATCGGCAGAGAGGCATTGAGTGGCTATTTCAAAGTCTTTGGTATGATCCAGCAGTGGATTGAACCATAATAGCAATTTACTTTTGTCCAGCTAGGATGAGAACTGATTCTAAATTCAAGAAGCCAGAGTAAAATTACTCTTTTAAATACAGTAGTTTTCATAGAAAATTTCATGGAAAAACCAAGTAAATTTGAATTATCATAGTTTTAAACAGTTTTTTACTATTGACAAGCAAAACACTAATGGTTAGATACTAGATTGATAAATTCATTGCTACAAATTCAGGAAGGAAAAAAAAAACTATCACCTAAGAAAGACTTTTATCAACGCAATAACATCTATTACAGTAATATCTTGAATAGTGTAAGTGTTGATGTAGTACAATTAAGGTATTGCGGTACATAACGATGTAACTAAGTGCAAGCTGAAAACCAACATTAGATTACAAAATGACTACATAAGAACTTGAAGATAATTACAGAATGAACTAACCACACTGAACAAGGTATAAATGTATAAACAAATGAAACCAAGAACTACTCAAGATATTTCTATATTTGTAAAATCTTCCACCAAATATAATAAAATATGTCTGAGGGTACAAGGTGCAAAAGCTTGTGACTAAAAAAACCAAGATGAGGACATCAATCTGGAAAAATCAGTATATACAGAAATACATGTGTATGTGTGCATCAATAAATCTGCAGCCTAGAGATGAAGAAAGCATTAATTTTACACAAGTATTCATTTTTCGACATCAACATCATCATCTTCTTTGTCAACGCACCGATGAATATTTATCACGTAGACTGAATAACTACATGTCAATTAGCTTGTATCCATTTTTTTGGTTTCTTTTGAATTATAGATTTATGATTCAAACCACACTGGTAGTATTTTCATCAAGGTAACTTAATTTTATGACTAACACTGCTTAATTTATGAGGTAAAAAGCAACATATAAGAGTCATAGTGATTCATACATTTATAATCTATAAGTAGAAAATTATACATTGTCAGAAAGATTTTTTCAAACATATATATATATATATTGTTTAAAAAATGGATATATGGTCTGATAGGAATGATCGTTAATTGGTTTATATTATTTTGAAACTCTATTTGAAACTATATCCTGTTATTACAGGGTGAATGTATCATTGGCCCTGAACAATGTAAATAGAATAAACAAGTAAAGAAGACAGGGCTGCTGCAGGGATTGAACCTGCAACAAATAGGGTAGCCACTTGGAGTTGGAAGTAGTTATTTCTGCCTTTGTATTACCAGCAGTTGTTTAGCTCAATGGTAAGAGCAATGCTACCCAGACCCAACTATCATTACTGCTCCCCCACATAATGCGAGACTCACATCAACTGCAAATCCTAAACTGTCATGAGTATTTGCACAAATAGAAATTTTGCTTTCAAGTGCTTGCTTTTGAAAGTCAAAAACAGGAATATTACACCAGACAAACATAATTTTTGCCATCAACATTACAAGGAATACATTTGTTTTTGAATGCTAAATTTCTGTAAAATACTTTTCAATGGAAGTGTATGGAGAAAAAAACAAGTTTTTTTTTATACTTCTAAAATCTTGCTGAGAATTGATCAAAAATGCAAACACACATTGCCAGATGAAAGAGTTGTTAAAATACTTATGACTAGCACTTAGTCTGCGTGCGTGCGTGCGTGCATATATATATATATATATATATATATATATATATATGAATGAATGAATGATTATTGTATTGAAATGAATTATATAAAATGCATTGAATATCATTTGTAATATATTGAAATTTGCAGTTGAAATAAGGAACGCAGCCTTTTAGGTGCTGGAGCATTTTATCTCATTCATTTATTTTAACTTTTCTTCTTCACAGATGTGCCAGTGCGGTGCTCTAGTGAGCTCAGGCAGCAATTCACTGCTGATGAAAATTGATCAATATTAACTCCACATTTCAACAGCACAATTTCATTTAAGATACTACTGAAAAACATTCAAATATATTTATCAGCAATACGTACAATTCTTTCAATTTTCACTCTCCCCACCTTTTCGCATACAATACTTACTTAATTAAAAAAGTAAAATCGATACCAATTACAACCAATGAGTTATGAGTCAAAGATTCTGTACTTGACCTGCTTTTTCCCGTGGTTTCATCATTATTTTTCTCAAATTATGCCAAATGGATGCTTGCCTCAACTGGCAATCAATAGCTAAACTGAAGTGTTCAATATTGGCACAAGTAAAAATAAAAGAGATGATCATCATGTACTAATGGCAGAGTACTCCTCTCCAGTTTGGTAGGCTGTGGTTCAATCAATGACTGAATCAAAGAAAAATCAAAGATGGTACTCAATACCTCTCTACTAAGCACTCAGCACAGGGACTTGCACTTATTTTTTTTCACAGCTATATCACATTGGATAAACCAGTTCTTGTAAGATCCCTGGAGCTAAGAAATTACAAGTGTTGCCAGTACATAGATGGGTGACCACTGGGGAATACCAGATGCCGTAATCTGAACGAAAACTTGACAGGCCTGGCAAGCCGGAAGTGGGTTTTACCAACAATTGCCTATTTTTTACCTAACTCTGCAGCATCCTCGATGACGGTATGAGTCGAAAATATGATACATAGATGCGTAAAAAAACAAAACAAAAGAAATCAAAATGGATGGATGACTTGTTTCAGTTGGAAATTTAATCCATCAAAATGACCAAATGTGAAAATATTATTATCTTCTTCCAACCATTCATATATATATTGTGGACTTAAATGCCCGAAAGATTTTCCGATAGATAAATGACATTAATTCAGCTAAAAAAATGAGCAACTCTGGTCACACTTAATCCGCTGGATCAACTCCACTTCCCAAAAGACCTTTGTTTTAAGTACCGATATTGGTAGCATCATTCATTATTATGGGGGCTGTGAGTGGTACAGCAGTTAATGGCACTGTAATCACTGAACCAAGTTCTAATTTATTAAGCCTATTTACATTCACTTCACATTAATGCCCTTGGGAAAGGCATTGATCCATCTCTTTTCCTCCGAATCAGCCATGGGTAAAATAGCAGTCTAAGAGAAGGATAATTCTGATTCCAAACCAGGTAATGGAGCCCCTTTGAGGGGGTTTGATGCTAACTTGGACATTCTTCAGACACCTCCTGCAGCCAAGTTAATGCCAAAGTATTACGCTCCACTTCCCGCTGGAGTACATCAGCGAGGCTGAGAAAGGGGTTCTGTGGACTTGACATCCCGTAATCTCAATACACTCTGCCCACGCTTGCGTCCCGTAGAATTCTCTCCAGTGTCATTCCATTGCCTATCGAGACAGGAGGTGGCCTTCTCTCTATATTCATTATTAGCACAGGTTGAAGCCATAAAGTGAATTGTCAGTTTAATACTTAAATGACCATAAAACTCTTCCTCAGCCTTATCTACACTACACACAATAGTATCTGATTCAAATTCATTTATGTCAATCGTCGAATTGAGTAGTTATATTCAATTTTACAAATTTCAAACTGCAATGATCATCACTTGTTTGTTTATACTTTTTTATAAGATAGATGAAGTTATAAAGACTTAAGATAATCACTCTTGATTATTTTCATGTCAACTTTATTTCATCAAATCAACAATGAACAAGACAGAAAAATATCACCTAAATAAGAACTGATGTTGTCTTTAGTTTCTAAGGGCATCCAAAAAAACATTTTTATTCAAAGTAATACGGCGCATCTTTGTTTATTTCAGGCTATATAAGTGGACGAAATCTAAGAATGAAATCAATTATTCTGCTGATATCATTACATATAAAATCCAAAGATTTAAAAAACTTATTGAGACACACAAAAATGATACAGCCAAATTGTGTTAGATACGCCAGTTCTTATGTGATGTCAAGCCTGGTCAGTCCCTATATGGGTGACCATTTGGATATACCAGATGCCGCAAAACAGATGGGGATCATTTAGAGAGCCTTCCATAGCAATCCCATTAGAGAGGAGATCAATCTCTACACTGTGCTCAATAAACCAGACTCCTAACTACTTGCCTGTCTGGCCTGGCTGCAAGCAAGATGAAATGACTGTAACAAACAAAAATACATTATATTTACCTTCCAATCAATTATTGTATAAAGTAGACTAGATTTATGCATTTTCTTCTCTGGCGAATTATGGGGTAGGTCTGTGTCCAATTACAGACACTAAAAGGATGATGATGATGATGATGATGAAGTACAGAAAAATGTTGTCTGCTCATACGATAAGTCTCTGAGGTTCCCAGGGAAATAGAAAAATTTTCCACAGACTTCTTTTCTCTTGAGATGGTCTGCATCTTACTGCGAATTAATCTAAATCCCTTGACTAAATTCATGTCTATGCTCTTCGCTTTTTATTTTTTGCTCACTCTCTGTTCCTTCTGTCCTTGCCCCTTTCACCTTCTTGCCCATCTGTCTGTCTGTCTGTCTGTCTGTCAACTGTTTTCTGTTGGAGACCTTCCTACTTTTAAGATTTTTACAAAATATAATGTATGATCAAGTTAGTTCTTAAAATAATAAGCAAATCAATATTCAAGTGAAGACGGAATGTGTGAATCACAAAAACAAGAATATTGAATCATGAATGTCAATATCGAATCATTCCAGCCATTAATAGTTTGTATATTGTATAAAAATATATTGCCAGTTCTGGAAATGAAAAATAAACTGATTTTTCTTTAGGCTTATCTAATCAAAATTCAAAATAAAACAAGAATAGAGCTCAAGTAATAGATTTATGAATAACAAAAAAATATCACTGTCTTAAAAATATCTACTACAAGTGATATGCATATTATTTTCGTGGTATGAAAAAACCGGTAAGCTTTTTAGAACTTAGATAGAACTAATAACTGATTTTCCACAAAGTGCTAGACTTGTCAATGCTAAAAGCTTCGTCATGGAATGAGTCTTCCACCTCTCATGAATCATGAATTCCAAATTTGATGCGACAGTGACAAGAGTCATCATCTTTGGAGATTTATATTTATGCAGGAAAATGTTGTTTTTTTAAATTTCAATATGAGATGAAATTTCTTACAAAATTCACTCCGTGTTGCTCGCAGCCAGACCAGTCAGAAGGGTAGAGGGAGGGGGCTTTGGCTTGCATTATTGAGCAAAGTGTGGAGATCAGTCTCTTCCTTAGGAGGATTAACAGGATTGCCATGGTAGGCTCTCTATGTGATCCCCAACTACCCAATGCACCTGCTGTTTCCACATGGTCACTTGTTGATCCACTGACCAGACTCAATGTTGCTTAATTTTGGTGATCATACATGAACCTGAGTATCCAATGTGATTTGGCTATAACTTCTTTCAAAAGAATACCATAAGTTAAGCTCATTAAAATATGCATGATCCTATATTAAAGACATATATGATTCTATATGTTAGACATACATATATATACACACATACACAAGTCTTCACCTGGTAGTTATTATTCATATAATTTTTTTTGTAAATGATGATAATAATCTCAAGAAGTTTTGGTGCAAACACATGTCAAAGACATTGACTTATACTAGATACCATAAAGGAATCAAATTTCTTATAAATAAATAATGATCACTTCAGTATATATAAACATGAGAGTTGTTCTTCAACGTTAGTCAAACACACAAAAAGAGATTTGGAAGTTGGTAAAAATAAACTAAAAACATCAAATTATATCAGACACTAATGGCATATTTCATCTGAGATAAGATAATAAGAAAAATATTAGAAAGAAAAGTTGAATATTAAAAGAAAACTTATCTGATGTTTAACAAGCATAATAAAAAAAAAATGGAAATGAATTTCAAATATAAAAGAAAAGAGAAGTAAATACTTCTCTCTTGAGTCTAATAAATAAATGTCCAGTCTGTGTGCTTGACTATCCAGCATACTAGAGGCCACACGGACATGAAAACTTGATCATTGAGGGTAAAACAACCGAACAAATGACATAGAATTTACTGATTTTTTAATGAAATCTCTATGAAATGAATTCTTTTCTATATTGCCATATCTAATATTTTTCCCAAGCAATGCTGAATATCCCTGCTAGTACCTAATAAGAAAATTATATGAGTCTGATGACTTTGAAAAAAGATGGAGGAAAAAAAATCAATATTTCACATCTTGGTAATCATATGTAGGTGAAAAATAGATAATTGATACACACCTTGTAACAAGCAATGTTACTTTTGTTCTTGAAAAAAGAAAAAGAATAGTGAAAGAATGGAGGATGCCACCTGGATAGAAATATTATTGATTTACAAACATGTCATAAATTTGTACACATCTGACTGAAATTCAGTTTCTCATTATCCTAACATCAGGATCGACCAAGCAGAACATATACTGCAGTCGTTGAATTTACAAATAATTACATTTGTTGAAAGAAAAAGAAATTCTCCAACTAATTCGATTATTATTTTCTAATTGAATTTAAGGCTTGCTAAGTCTTGAACAATCAAGTAATTGTAACACTAGGCCTTAAAAATGAAAGAAAAAAAAAACAGCAGTCAAGAATCAATTGATGGATTTAACTTCATCCCAATATTTGGAACAAATATTGAGAACTAAATCTGTTGCCTGATTATACAGAACAGCATTTCACATCGAGATAACTCTTAATCTCTTTATTACTGGAACCGCTTAAAATCATCGATGATATATAATACAATTATCAACCTCTGCTTCAAGCAATTCTATACAAAGCCATTCAATTCAGGCAGTGCAGGGAGGGCAATAGCCTACCGAAATTTGGGCAAAACTCTGGTGATGTTTTTGCTGCTAAGAAAAGTAGAACACAATATTTCTTTTAAGCTGCATCTTGTGTGATTTGTACTGTGTTCCATCATTATACTTTCCATTATGTGTTCAACCTCTGGCTAAAATTTCTCCCATATTCCGACCGTATATACCATATAAGAATCTAGATCTTAACATCAGAAATTCATACAGGTAGGGGTAATTCATGGATTAGACAAAAAAAGAATCTAGTTACATGAGGTCAACACATACTAATTTTCCCATGTGATACTGACCATGCCATTTTTCAGTAGTAGGTTCTCTCATTAATTTCTGCTTCTCTTAGAAAACACACTCATGTAGCACTGAACTCTCTAGTAGGTTTGCTCACACAGCTTTTTGTTCAATTTTGGGGAATGAAACCAGAGTAATACAGAGTACCTAACTGGAGGGAAAGTAGAGTGAAGAAAATTGAAGACATGAGCAGAAATGTAGCAAGGGATTTAAAGGCCCAGGAGGCTTGGCCCCTTCAACATTTAATAAGATTGGTCTGTGGAAATGTAGTAATTGAACCATTATTTAGAAAGCTCTTGGCCCCCTCCCTCCATTGCCATCCTGGGGGGCATTTTCAATTTGGCCCCCACATCAGCTATACCTCCGAACATGAGTCTGACAAAAGGCTTTAAAAGCAAAGCCATTATAAAATTCAGCAAAGTCTAATGGAAGCAATTCAAAGAAATTTTTTGCTTCTTATAGAAATAGAAATCAAAGAATCACTTTAGGTAGCAAATTCTCAACAGGGCATTTCAACCCTTCAACAACAATTGTCCCAAAAGTGCAGAAAAAATGATTTACAACCAAAGCATCCTCCCAATAGTCACCTATGGAGCTGAAATACAGAATTTAAAAAAAAAACTTACACTTAAACTCAGAACCATGCAATGTGGACAGGAGAGCATAATGCTCAATAGGGAGATCATCAGACAGCACAATACGTTGGAGGAAAAACAGTTGGAAATATCATAGAATCCATAAAAAAACTCAAATGGTCATGTCGCAAGAATGGCAGACATCTGCTTAACATCATGACTCACAACATGGATCCCCAGAGATCACATGCAAAACTGAGGATGACAAAATATAAGATGATGTGACAAATCAGATAAGTTCAGAAAATACTGGCTCTGTGATGCTTAGGATAGAGAGGTTTGGCAAATCTTGGGTAAGGTCTAAGTTCAATGACGGATACTAAAAGGTTGATGATGATGATGATGCTATAGAATAAGGAAAAGGAGAGCAGTATGTATAAATGATGTATATCAACTACACATGCCTACTTTTTTTTAACTTAAAAATCATTTCAAAAACCTTGAATATATATTTAAGAGTTCCAATGCACAAAAAAAGGTTTCTCAATGTACAAGAATTCCTTCAAATATATGTGTATATTGCATGTGTGTATATCTATGAATAGATATTCAAATATAGACATTTATTTTGATTAATACATTATGTTGATGTGAGTGAGTGGTATCAATGATTTTGTTATGATCTACAATTCTAATGGGGATTCTCACGATAATCAGCCAGATTCAGTCACTGAAAAGCCAGTGAAACACAAGTCAATGTATGTATGTATCATCGTTCTCCACTTATATCCTCATTGGGGGTCATGTATACAAGGGCAATTGTTAGTGAGGTCAAATTCTGGCAAACCAGGATTTTTGGAGCTTTGTTCTGCTAACAGCACCTGGTATTATCCTAATGGTCACTCATCTAAGTACTGACCAGGCTTGACATTGCTTAACTTTAATGACCAATGTATCCAATGTGATTTGACCATAACCCCTTAGCCCCAGTGGGATGTTCTTCAGTCGTTTTCTATGTGCTGGGTTCTTAAAGGAGAGGTATTGAGTACCATTTACAAAGTCTTTAGTATGACTTGGTTTGAACCATGGCCATACCGACCTGAGCTAAGCGCTCCACCACTGGGCCACGGTGATCCACTCAACAGCCAATGAAAGGTAACTGACAGTAGAAAAATCAATGACTGGTCTCCTTTTCTGTCATCTTTGAACTGAGAAATTAATTTTCAATAGATTTATGTTCTAAACTAATTTTGCAGCCAATTTTTAATGCCTTCTTGCAAGGTAGATTACTGTTTTTTTTTGTTCTGTCCTAATATTCAATACACACCCACCAATCCAATTGTCAAATAAATATTTCCAGAATCAAAGAAATAGAATTTTCTAATTTAATCATTTCATTATTGAATAATAACCTTCCTTTTTCTCTTTGCTTTTTTTTCATCTTCATGTTTAATTCTCTCTCTTTTTTTTTTCTTTCTTTCTCTCTTGTGATTTCAATTTTGTTAGTCAAACCAATTCATTTATGGAAATACATTAGCAAATTTTCAAAATTTCAAATTAGGAAATAAAAAGTAAATATCAGATAAACAAAAATTAAATTTATTAGAATTATTAAATGTAAAAAAAAAACTAATTCAATTCCTGAAAAGGGAGAATAAAAATATGACAGTTTTAGCATTAAGGAATTTGTGTCAGAATCAAATCCATAAATGAGAAATAAAATTCTCACTTTTAGAGCAATCAAACATTTTGTAAAATTATGATAAACTCATTTTGCAATATCTGTTCAGAAATAAAGTCAGAATTTATGGAAACATAAACAAATGGAAGGAATATATTTAAAAGTCATTAATAGATGATTTCAAATTCTTTCCTTGATAGTATTACACTGACGCACTCTTGAGCATCAATGTGATAAGAAATATTATGTACATTTGCCTTTTAAAAGGAAGCAGGGATTATGCCATTTATGTATGTAAAAATATGTAATGATGCAAACTTATGGAAAAATCTTGTAGAATAGGTTTTAATTTCTTTTTATCCCTGAGAAACTTGAAGTCATGTAATCGGGTCTTGATTCTATTTTGTAGTTAGCTCATTAGAAATGCTGAAATATGATTCAAGTGAATAAGGTTCCTAATCTTATTTTATCAAAAGAAAAACAGCCAAAATTTGTCCCTGATTTTCATTCATTCCTCGTTGCTTGCAGCCAGTTAAGTCAGAATCAGTTCATTTTAACATCCCTTTACAGCTGAATGACAAAAACATTATATATATATATATATATATATATATATATATATATAAAACATCATATCAAAGTTGGATGCTAAGGTTCCATTGCCTACAACACCCTGGCATACCTGACTATAATCGACAGAAAAGAAGGAATTGTATTTTACAAGGCTCCAAGATTGAGCAGAAACTATGTCTGTTCAATTCTTGCACTTCTACAGTGTGACTGAAAACCAACAATGCCTAAAGATATTTTGAGGTATTCTTGGAGTGCTCTTGGTTAGCAACAATGATTCTCCAGCTCCAGAACCATACCTGACCCAAGGTTTTATCATCTGATGGAGGCCTTGTTTGGGGCACTGTTGCTGTTTTTGCAGAAATATATATATAAATATACAAATACATAAGAATCTACATCTTCTATATGTATATATATGTAAAATGTATAGAAATGTATCTATACGGATCATATATGAATATATTTACATTGTAAATAAGCATATGTAGATTTGAGAAAAATGATATAGGTATTCATACTTTTTTATACATACACTAACTTACTCAATTACAGATTACCAAAGGGCATTAATTTCCTTGGTTGCTTTTTTTACACCACCTCTTCAGATTATGTGAATGTTATTTCATCTCAAGCTCTCCATAGTTACAATAATTGCTTATAAAGCAAATGTTCCCTAAATGCCAAGAGACTGCTTTGTTTATATACCTTAGCCCCATTTCTGATGACATGTTTACGAATAATTCTCCCCATGGTTGGACAAATCAAGCAGGTACAACAAATTTGGTCGCAGGGCATATTTCTGAATGCCAACTGGCCATCCGCCAACTCTTACTCTGTTTGCTTACTGTGCCGATAATAGTAGTGAGCATCGAATCTACAGCTTTGCTTTTGCGGAGAGGATATTGGATGTCAACTTGACTATAAAATTCACTTTATTTCCACGGCTTTGGCAGCAAGACAAGCTAATAGGAAGTTAGTTGAGAAAAGCTGGGTTATGCTATAAAACAAAAGTTCTTTGTCCAGAAATAGTCAAGTTTTAAAGTGTTTGTTCTTACCCAAATAACAAAGAAGTGCAAAAGAAATGATACTCAAGGCCGGCCCCAGGTAGCAGCAACATGACCAGTCGCTCATGGCACCACATACTAGAGGATACGTGCCATGTATCTCAGATAATGTGATTTTCCAAATACAAATCGAGAAATGTGAAAATTAATCGATTAAACAGATTAAAGACTGTCAAACATGAGAATATTCCAAATGTAAAATCAGATATTTTAGGAACATAAGATCATAGTGTACTTTAAAGGCTGCCAAAGTTCAGCTTTCCTGTGGTTCTAGTGACCCAGGGACCAGCCTTGTTAATACTCTTGAACAGACCTGCACAACTCAAAAATGGCAAAGACTGTATTGAATGCAGAAAATTGGCCATGGACCGCAAGCGTAAATTTTCAAGATCAATTACAACTAGAAAATATATATATAAAATTTTTTTTACATAAACATTACTTACATTGGTTAGTGTTGTAAGTCTGAGCTAAGTTTATTCATAAACATTTAAACAGGAAATTGACAACCTTCTTCAGAAATGTTATTCAATTTGCTTTTAAATTTGTTCTTAAATTTTTTTCTTGTTTTTGCCAGAAGCTGGCCCAATTTTTAGTCAAAAAAATGAAAAAAATCTTTTTTTTTAATAATCATAAAAAATATAATACAAAAATTATTTCATCATTGTTTACTATAATTGGTAATGAATCAATCATGCCATTTCAGATGACAATCAATCAAATTTTTAGAAAATTTAATTCCGTAGCTGAAAGACTACTAAAAATGAAATAATTGTCAATTGAAGATAAATATAAGAGAAATAACAACAATGATGTTTAAGTGAACGGGAGAATAACTATGATGCTTACAGGTTTCCAGAAATGGCTTTTCATCAACCACAAAGGAAAAAATACATAAAAAATAGTCTGGAAAATATTTTCTCATCATATTGGTATATTCTATTATCCAGCATTACTGTATTATCAATAACAAAATTTCAGTTGAACCAGAATAGAGGAAGGATTAAAAAATTAATTTCTAGGAATATCAAATTAATCGGAATATTTGATAAAAAAAAAAAGCTCTTAAAAAAAGTGCTCATTTTTTCCTTTTCATAAAATCAAGTACAACTTAAAAGTTGCTAATAACAAATGATAATGTAAAACACGATTGCATAAGTAAAATAAATCATAAAAATTAATAAAGGCGATGAAATCACATGAAAAAAAATTCTCTAAATTTGTAATGAGAGCTCCATAAATTTTGTCCAAAAAACTTTTTAAAATCTAATCACTGGTCGAATTCCTATATTTTTTTAGAAATCGGCATATTTTCTTTCAATTCTTATGATTATTTTTATTTTGTGGACAAACATTTTTTTCATGGTGTAAATTTTCAAAAATATCTCTGGTTCTATAGTTTATTCAAAGAATTGTTTTCAAATTTTTTTCTTACCAATCGTACAAAAAATGCAACAATAAAATCATCTTTTATACATTGTTTTTCTTCAAGTATCAATTTCCTGTGGAGAAAAATTGTTCAGAGCTACTTTATGAAAGGTGCAAGTCCAGTAGCAAATTTTTTCTCCATTTTGATACAAAAATAGTTAAAAGAGCACAAAAAAGTAAGAGTTATGGACAAAAAACAATCGTTTATTTACCACAACTTTTATTTTCTGAAATTCTGTCATCTTCTAATTCAATCAGAAATATTACATCCCCTTTTGGCTACAAGCTTGTTGTAATCCATGTGTGAAAAAGATACCTTTAAAATATCTTCCAAATGTGTGTCTTTTAGAGGAGAAACGTTGGTTGCTCTTATTCATGTTCATGGCAAGAGGTTTGATTACACACATAGTTGCTAACAAAAATACGGAGTGTTTTGATAGCAAGTTGGATAATATTTTGGAACTTTCCACTGTCCAGACTTTAATACAAGTTTTGCAGGCTGTCTTTTGTGTACTTTGTTTTCTAAAGACAGAGCTTAAAGTTTGATAGCCTCTGATTGGGATTGTAAGGGCATTTTTCTAGATCTATAGAAAAAGGATCTCCATCCAGTTTCAAGAGTTACCTAACCGTCTGTTCTGATTCTCTTACAACGTAAATCCAATTTAGCAAGAATAGGACATTTAGTTTCAGAGTGCCACCTCAAATTATATCCACCTAGAACAGATACCCTTTCATGACATAAAAAACTATACTACTTTGTCTTTGGAGGCAATATTGTACTCATTCATCAGATCAGTTTTATAAACTCCGAGCTGAGCTTCTCTTTTTCTCTTCATTTGTAGTATCCAGTACAAATCAAAATCAAATCTATAGCACACCATGTATACTACCAATGATGAAAAGTCAGGAGAAGTGTCCACAAGAAATATTCAGTGGTGCCAAATGACACGAAAGTTTCTTCTTGTAAGTAAGGTGAGTGCAATGTAAGATTATTAATTTTGGAACCGATCAAAAGTAACTTTGAAAAGTTATTTTTCTTGGTTATTCAGTAACCTGGCTGGCTGAAAGAGAGGAAGGCTTTTTATCTGCATCGCTGTGCAAGAGTTTGAAAGAATCCCTTCATGGTGTTGTTGCTATGGTGGAGAGTGAAAAAGAGAGACAGTGACAATCAGAGACAGTATTAATGATCTGTTGAAGTAAGCCCTTTTGTATCAACTCTAAAATATAATTTGCCCACATAGGAAGGTGATTAAACATTAACACTAAAATTGAATCTGTTTTGTGTTTGTAGAAGGAAGTTATCCTAGCCTAAATGTCAGTTGAATGAAGACATATTTCAAACAAATGAATTTTTTTGCACAGAATTTGTCAATGAATTTGCTTGAAAAAGGGTACTTTATTTTTTTCTAGTATCTCTCATGGCCCACAGGCTTTATGTTATGCAGGTATGTGCTAAGGAGATTCTCTACAGCCAGGGTTCAAAAGCTGGTGTGTGTTTACTTGTAGAGATACACAAGAAGTTACGGGAGGTTTATAAAACTTGGGAATTTTAAGGCAAGTGCACCCAACAAAACACAACTCGTTTTTTTCTGCAATGTGCATAACCAAAAATATACTTAATGATTGATAATCATACATGGGTAATTTTCCCCTGAAACTTTGCCGAGGATTGAATTACTGGTTGGAAAGAAACAAGCTCATCCATCTCATTAAGATATAACATTAAATCAAATGAAATTATCATCATCCGTACATTTTACGTTATAATCTTCATAAGGAAGACTGCCAGACAGGATGAAGGGGACTGCTAAGAGAAAATGTCTGCGAAACCCTCCTCTAGACTTTCATTTTTTTTTTACACTGTTTATGGAGCAAAAATACTAGACAAGTGAAGCTTGTGAATAAAACTCACGTAAAATTCATTATTCAAGAGAGCTATAGCCATGTTTTGCTCTATTGATGACACATGTTGGCTTAGATGAAATGACAAAATTGAAAAATAAAGGTTCTGTTCCACTTTCAAAGTGATTGTTCAAATGCTTTCCAGTAAGCATAACCCTCAACAGTAAAAGTCATAATGACCATGAGATGCATATCACTTGCAGGTGTAGAACAATCTATATAGTATTGGACACCAGGGTTAGAGAATTCTATGACTAGTTGTTTTTAGATGTTTTTTGAATCAATTTTAGATGACACTTGGAAATCAATTCAGCAACACTGCTAGATATAAGTTAGAGACATTAAAAAAAGAGAAGAGAAAGCCAAGGGTTTAAATGCTGACTGATCACTTTTGTAAGCTTTTGTGATAATCTTGCTAGCTCCAGAACTCTTCTTAGAAGACAACATACTACACTTGATATTACACAAAAAACAAAAAGCTGAATAAACTTTGAAGGCACTTCTCAGATTTCCCAAACATTGTACAAAAAATGTCACTCAGAACTTTTGCATCAGCCTAATGAGACAGATTAAAGGAATAAAATCCATCAGTAACAACTCTCCAGGCTGCAACCTCAGCCTGTCAACATCTGAAATATTATATGAAGCAAGTCTCAAGTTACAGCCCCTCAAACATACAAATATAATGAAATAAGTATAAATTATTAGGAGGCAAGTAGAAGATAAGAAAACATATTTGATAAAAGAACAGTAATACTTATTCCAGTTAGTAAGATAACAATAAAAATTGAGCCTAAGTAAAATATGAAGTAAACAAATGTCATAAACTCATAAATTCTTGAACCGCGTGACACTGCACCTAAACACATTTGAACTCTTCAATGAACACTCATGTATGAATTGAATTAAATTTTTTTGAATTACCTAAGGTGCAAGGAAGGGACTATGATCAGGAGTTATTCCCTTTGATTAAAAAAAAAAGAATTTCAGAGTAAATAAATTTCCTAAAATTTTAATGACAGTTGTTTAATTCCACTCTGAAGTAACTAAAACTAAGATACCTAATTGAATTTGCCATACCCACGTCTATGAAGTTTCCCAAAGTTTCAATATAAAAGAGTTTTCCTTATCCCATATATTTCTGGATAATAGTCTCCATATTTGCTGTTTTCAAAACAACAAATACATCGACTTGAGAGAAGACCATACTGAAAACAGAAGGAAAACTCTTGCAATTGTCAAAGAAGAATAACTATTTAAATATCGTATGTACAGCGAGACCTCACCAATCATGGTTTGACTCTTTGCAGTTGGTCCAATCTAGATGTATTTGGTAGGATGTAGATGTAAGAAATTGCTACTTAGATGATTATCAGAATATTTCAATTTGATTTATTGTAATAAAATAAGTAATGTTTTCCATAAAATCAATAGTATTTTAATAAAGTTAATGTTGTCGATTGAATTCACATTTGATTTATTAACGATATATATATTTTGTAGATTTTAGATATATATCTGGATAATCTAGATGTCTTCTAAACTCAATTTCAGATGTAATTGGAAAATGAATTTGGCAACACTGCTAATATATATGGTTTGCTATCATCCATAGATTTTAAGATTTGCAGGGGAGAACCTATCTGCCCCAGATAATGAAGTCCTACTGTATATGCCTTCCCAAATATCAATGAGGGAAGTATTCCGTTACACTCAAAAATCACCTGTCAAAGGTCAGCATGCCATCTATTGAGCTTCTTTCTGATGGATGTAATCAATTCACTTCAAGGAAAATTTGCAAGGAATATATTTGTCCCGAAATTCAATTCACTTTGTAGACCTAATAAAAGAAGCACTCATCTGGCTTGTGAGGATGTTTGGTCTTCTTCAAGAAAGTTCCATCAGATGAGGCTCTGTCAAAAATAAGAGACTAGTAGACAAATCATTAGAAGAATCAACCAGTTTCTCAGGGAACAGCCTCACAAAAATTATGATGTCCTACGTACAGACGAGATACTATCTTCATCTTCATCATTAAACTGCTGCACAAGGGCATTGCCCAGCTCCTTCTATGTCAACTTAGACTGAGCTAACCTCTGCCATGTCTCACTTGCAGACCTTTCTATCTCATCTCTCCATCTCATGTCTGGTCTTCTCCAATTGTTTGCTATCTTTAGGGCACTAATCTATTGACCTTTTACATCATTTGTTATCCTTACTTCTTGTTACGTGTTAATTTCTATCTCTTTCTTTTTCTCTGTTATTCTCTTTTATTATTTCTTTGAAATCATTTCCTTTGGTCCGTCCTCTGACCCATGTTGATCTTTTTCTATCTTTTAGTGTTTTTCCCAACATTTCTCCTCGCACCGTTCTTCGTGTTCGTCTGGGTTTGTTTTCAAGTGATTTAGTTGGTTCCCATGTTTCACGTCCATACATCGTAGCTGGTATTATACATTCATGGTACACTTCACATTTTAAGCATATTGACTAATTGGTTTTCAGTATGTCTCTATATTTACCAAATGCTTTCCAAACAATCATTGTATATATTATCTGATTTTGCTTTCCATTTATGATTTGAACCAACCATTTCTAACATAAATCTCATATATATATAAAAACAAGGAGTCCTGGTTATAGGATCAACTCTTTTATCAGTAATTGCTAACATCTACAGAGAATTTGGTCCTGAGAATAGCACTTTAAAACCTACTCTATGACTCAAATATACCAATGACATCTTCATGCTTTGGTCTTTATCAAAAAGGTATAAAGAGGTCATTAGATCAGGGGAAATACATTGAACAGTCAATACATTCTACCATTGAAAAAGAAGGCAATAATGAGATTTCTCTTCTACATTTCAGTGACCTGCACAAAACGTGGAATTGACTCTTAGATTCATAAATTATTCAATACTGCTCCTGCTATGGAGACCTTGATTTGAGGAAAAAAAATTTGTTAAATCCATCATATCGGAAAGCAAAATTAATTAAAAAAATCAACTTAAGCTGGAAGTGGTAACTTTGATTGGTAGATAGCCCCCCCCCCACATTGATATTTAAATTTTCTTTAATGAATTTAAGAGTGAATAAACCAATACATTTATATCTATCCTTAAACTTTGAGTCCAAGTATTGTTTTATATAAAGAAAGAAACAATTCATTGCCTACAAGATAGAGCCAAACTCATAAGAACTGACCCTAATACCTCACATTACAAATTAACTGATAAACACAAAAAACACTGAAAAGCTGTTAGTCTTTATTAACTTGGCCAACATGTTCTTCAATATAACATTCAGAAAATTTTCAGGGATTTCTTTGAGTAGTAAAACAGATATTTACAGTCAGGTATCATGACAATGAAAGCAAAGATAATTGCATTAATATCAATACGAAAACCCCAAGCAATTACATTATAATCAAAGAAAAAAGAAATACATTAAGCTAGCAGTTCCCAAAGTGGAAATGGCAGACCACTAGGGATCCTCAAGGGAAAAAAATCATTTTGAAAAAGATGAAAAAAAATAATTACTAAACAAAAAATAATCTAAAAAAAAGGCATACCCACAGTTATCAGAAAAGGCTATTAAAGTACTTTTTTCCTTTTAAACTACGAATTTTGTGAAGCAGGATTTTCTGCACACACAAAGATGAAAAAACTACTCGTATAGAGTGAATGCTGGGGTAGAGATATGAGAATCCAACTATATACCATTGAACCAGACTTCAAAGAGAATTGTAAAAAGAATGAGCCAGTGTCATTCATCTCATTGACTTTCCTTTCATTCCCCTTTCCTCTTAGAATGTATATATTTTTAAAAATAAATCTTGTTTCGGAAAAACTTGTGATTGAATTTAACCATAATCACTTGATCAGCATAAAAACTCAAGAAGGGTCCTCACACATATTTTTAGAACATTAAGGAATCCACCAGGGGGAAAAAAAGTTTCTGAACTACTGCAATAAACTATAAAATGAAATGAAGAAAATCTGGAATCCGAATGCAGCTATAAAGGTGCCAGTCAGGAGTTAAGAGCAATAAGATTGGAAAGCGAAGGATTCAAGTATGAAACCAAATAAATGGATGGTAGAAAATAACATTGTGGTGTACAGAATAGGCAGCTAGGTGTTTCTTTCATAAAACGAATTGAGTTCAGGAATATTGACATCGAACTGTTTAAACAAAAATAAAACAGATAGAACTGAAGTGCATCGTGTTTATAGGAGTGTGGGAAGCAAATTTTAATGTTAAAAACGGAAGCACACAAATAAGAAAAAAGACGTTGGGTTCTAGAGGAGAGGAGGTTGTTATAATGGCAGAGGATTTGGAGAAGAACAAAGAATCAAATAAAACGATATAAAGAAAGCATTGTAGAAAGAATAGAAGAGAAATAGTCTGGTTATTCACTGAAAAGAAACTGTCACATAAACCAACATCTTTTAAAAGTAGGTCCTGATGGGTATGATCAATTAAATGAAAATTGGGGAAAAGGGGGAGATAGATGTATTTCACTTTTTGCACTATTGGTTAGGCAGTGATCGTTGAAAAAAATCTGAACTTTAAAAAAAAAAAACTAGGTGTGAACGCTGCTGGATATGAACTAAGGAACCAATCTAGCATAAACTTACAAAACTAATAAGTAAATTTTTAGGGGGCGGGGGATGCTGTTTTGGGTTTTTTTTTTAGACATAATGAAGGATAAATGTTGAAAATTTCAGCCATCTAGATCCATTGGTGAGGCTTGTATACAAGACGCATTCATACAAATGAAGCCGGCTAAGCAGAATCATTCAAAAACTGAAGAAACCAAGGTTGACAGTTTCTAAAATACGATGCTTGGCAAAGAGTGTAAGAGATTTTTTTATGGCAGAGGTTCAGAAGAGGAACACAGCATCAAATAGAGGGACATTAAGATTTGATTAACTCTTTCTCAATCCCAAAGCATAAATTATAGAGGCAGCCTTAATGTATACCTAAGAAGAGCAGAAATATGGCAAGCCTGGCTGCTGCAGGGTCAAACTACATTTTTAGTTCTATTCCAAATGAAGATGATTACTGCAACTTCTGTATCATTTATATAATGAATAAATTTGTAAATATATAAGACTTGTCAGTTTGGTTTGGCTCAGTTGGTAAGTGAGTTACCTATCATTAACATGGTTGTGTTTCCAAATCTTGGTAGGGAAATAATGATTTTATATATATGCTTAAATGTGACGAGATAGACAAACTGGGAAGGGTTTACTCCCCTGAATTTGGTGTGGAGATTGTTCTTGATATATGGAGAAAAGAGTCAACACAAACTTTGAAAATTTGGTAAGAATTGTTCTTGTAATGGGGAAAAAATAAAGTCAACTCAAACTTTGAATATTAAGGGAGGATTTTCGTTGTTATTGGGGGGAAACAAAGTCAAGATCAACTTTGACTGAAGTTTGACAAAAAAAATTGCACAATCGAATTCGGATGAGGTTGAAGGCAACTGATCAATTTGGCAGGAGATGATATCATTGATTGCTGTTTGGTGATAAGAAAGAGAGAGACCCTAGTAAAAATGTTCCGAATGACAGGAAGAAAGAATTGCTCCATTCACACAGCCAAGAAATGTCTGACATTAAGAAGTGGCAAGCTATCAACAAGACCATCACTTTTCTGTCATCACCAGTGAAAAAAAAAGAATACAAGAAGAGGTCTAGTACTAGAAAAGAAGTGAGGGAACACAGGACTGACTGCTTTTACAAATATAGCAATCCAGTGAGTAAAGCAAGCCACTACAGTTTGTTGGTTCGGGAAGCACTCTAGCCACCCACTCCTGGAGAAATTTTTTTGAAATAGATGTTTTGAGGCCCTATTCAGAGAATTTTTCTTATCAGAGAATTTTTCAAATAGAGAATTTTAGTTTTGTTTTGATAATGAAGGAAGACTGACTTTTATTGAGCTGGCAGTTGTAGGGGACCCAAAATCACCTCTTTCATCAACTACTATCCTCTCGAATAGAGAAGGGTATGACTCCATTCCAATGTTTTCCCACCTTAATTACACAGCTTAGGGTGCACTCAGTTAGCTGCTGAATGCATTGGCAAATTTGTCTTTGTTCATTGAGGGAATCAATACTGGGTCCTTCTGCATATGAGGCAGACATGTTAACTATTGCACAATCTGAGCGGACTGAGAAGAGAAGAAAAATGAGCGAAGTAGAAAGAGGAAGGAATTAAATAAAAAAGTAGAAGCGATTAAGGTAGAAGAAAAATGGAGGAGGAGTGAAAGAGAATGAAGTAAAGGAGAACCATTTATGCTGGTATATGAGACTGACGTTTAATTTGGAAAAAAAAAAAAAAAACATATGCAAATATTTCACTGTATCTAATGCACTGGTATTATAACAAGAAGACTGTCTAACAAGCTTCCCAGTTATAGATCTTGGATGAGTTACACTGAGCAGTAATCCAAATATCCTTGTAAACCATTTGTCTTGTAGTCCTGCCTACACGGTAAAGAACAAGTAAATCAATAAAACAGGTAAGAAAAAAAAATAAAGGGTAGGAATTAAGAAAAACAAAACTTGAAATGTTTGCATTGTTTGGAATATGTGTAAAATGGTCAAATTGGGAAGAATGACAGAATAATGAACACCAATGAAATAATTCTAAATTCTATCTGCTGGTTGTTAGCATTATTTTATGTGAATATTCTATGGCAGTGTTTCCCAACCACTGGGTCATGAAGCAGTACCAGGCCACAAAGCAGATGCTACCAGGCCTGGTGAAAAAGATATGATTTGATGACAAGAAATGATATGTCAGCTACACTTTTCCCCATTCCCTATTGAGCTTTCAACGCCCCCACAAAGAAATGGATGAAAGAAATGAACTTGCCATTACTGCAAATAATCGAACAATCATACTGTCGAAATTTGGAAATCATATGAAAGTATTTTATCAAACAATGAATATAGTCAGGATAAATTCAGTATATGATATCATTAGATGTTTTCCAGTGGAACACATCCCAAATAGAGTAAAGAAACATCTTGATTTTGAGAGTTCAGACATTTAATTGAAATTTTTAAAGAGATGTAGTGAAGTACTGATGCATATTTTCAAGTCTATAGACAAAACAGTATGGCCTGGAACATTGGAATATACAAGCACAAGCCCATTTAAAAAGGGGTAGAACCCTATGCAACTTTTGATGGCTATGGTTATTCAATTTGATAAAAACATTTCAGTAGACAATGATCAAAATATTTTTTTAAATTCAATTTGTGCTTTCCCCTTCAGGCACTCAGGTGGGTCTTAATTTGTTAGATAAATGCTTTTAGAGATGGTATAGAGTGTATCAGCTACTAATAAGTGACTTATAGCTAACATCACCTGGTTGTGATTGACTTACCAATAACAAATGTTCTTGTCACTGACATGGGAATAAAAGAGGGAAAATGATTCTGCACAAACCACATTAATTCAATTTCTCATGCAAGAAGATTAAGATTACTCTTGATAATAGAATGAGTGGCAAAATGGTGACATCATCAGCTCACATCAAGTTCCCGATTGCATTGAAATAACATAGGAAAAATCAAGGTTTTTTTCTTTCTTTACTACCTTTGTTTTTTTTTCCATTATTTACACTGAACTTTTGCATGGTTTGTAAGTGTAGGACAGCCAGTTAATACTGTATTGAAAATTTTGTTAACTTTTTTTACCAATTTATTTTATTTGTGCAAGCAGACAATGTTTACATTTTTAAAAACTTGAACTGGTGTAATTTAATGGATAAGTTGGCATATTCAGAGCCCAGTACTTAGAGACTAAATTTTTACCATAAAGTTTAAAAAAATGAGCCTATTTCATTAAAATTTTTAGTATTAATATGTTATGATATAGGTACCCTATTCTGAAAAAAAAAAAAAAGCATAGAAATATTTTTCAAAGTCAATCAGCCTATCTTTTGGCTTAAAAAAAATTGTTCAAAGGCCCAGATGAACACTATGACGTCAGATTTTGCCTCTCTCTTAGTGGCAGCTAAATTATTAAAGCATGGAAATTTACGGTTCTCTCTTTGTCTATGAATCTTAATTTAGTTACTTAAGTAAACATTCTGATCTACTGATAACCAAGACAAAAACATACTGTCAATCACAGGTATACCTCATTGTGATAGGTATATATATTTAATTGATCTAGTGAAGAAATTTGAATGGAAAGAATTTTGTTAGTGTTGAAGGGACAAAGATTAGCTATGAAGTAGCCATGTTGTTTCCACTTGAGATGTAGTCATCAAACTTTTCGCTGGTGGGCAGAATCAGAAATATTTTTATGTCATGCAGGCCATGGCAAATAAAACATAAAACATGAAACAATAACCATATAAAGCAATGGAAGCAGTTTGCATTTCACTATTTTTGGCCATGAAATATTGATTCATTTGAGGCCACTGCAAAAATTTGGGCTTTGGCTCTATTTTTTGATTCTAAATTCGATTGTTCACAAACTGAAGATAGATAAAGAAAACAAAGAATTTTCGTATGCAATGTCGCATATTCAATAAAGTCGTCGGACTTGATGAAATGTGGCTATGGGCCGTTTTTGGGCTGTAGATAGTTTGCCAATCTCTGCACTAGAAGACTGAAGATTTTACAAATGGTAGTCCAACTACCAGATGTTTCTCTGAAGTTGGGAAGCTGGAATTAATAGTTTTGGACTGGACATGGTAGGAAATTAAATTTATGGTGATGTACAGATAAGAATATACAAGTATTACGACTTAATTATTCAAGTTTAGACCTAATTTCATGTCAAAATCAGTAAAATCCATTGTCTGAAGATTGTGATCTTCATTATTTGATTAAGTCGAAATGATTTTGAAGAAAAAGAAAAAAATGCAATATATGTTTAAAGAAGGAAGATGATTTCACAATATTTTTTTCAAAAACTAAATACGATTTCCCAACCAAAGACTGGTTACTCCTTGCGCAAATGTTTCTGATCTTAATTCATGCATAATGCATCAAGCAACAAATTCTATAGAATCTCATTTATAAAACTAGGCACACATTTTCAGGAATAATTTTTAGAAAACCATTTTTTGAAAAATATTTTTCTTTATCTTTTGGCTTTAAAAAATATTCCTTTCCCTTACTTCTTCCATCCTAATTCAAATTCAGTTTTTTGCTGGTATTTATTCTGTTGTATTGTCACATGCCAGCTTTTATATCTTCATTGTTTCTCACTTTTTTTATTTCTTACTTATGTCATTTTTCTCTTCTTCTTTCTTCCAAGATTCACTGTTTTTCTTTCTTCTCCAAACCAGTATCAGAAACAGTCAACCAAAACAGTCAACATGATATTCTTCAGTTTTCAAGTTGGTCTGGCTGACTGGCTATGTATGCATGTATGTATCACGCATACAGACTGCACCAATGGAATGGCTGAAAGTTTAGACATTTACTCCCAGTTTGGAAAAAACTTTTTTTTTCTATTTTGCAAAAATTCCCCCTCTAAATAGGTTTTTAGTGAAGGGTTCAATTTGCAATGTAAGTTTACCGTAAATATAGTCTTTTTTTTTTAGTGATCATTACCCAACAAAATGTGAGAAAAGTAACTTATCCATTGATCACCACTTTTTCCAATTTTTGTATTGATCATCCCCAACAGAGGATGCTGCCAAAAGACGTTGGTCAGGTGGCAGTTTGTATAGAGTGACTAATCAGACCTGTTTCCTCCCAGTTTAGTTTTGTCTCCATTTCTTTCATTCTTTCTACATTTAATTTTGTTTTTCTATTTATCTGCTTCAGTTGCTTTTTTCTTTCTTTTTCTCTCCATCTCCTCCTTTTCGAAAGTTGTAGCAAGAGATTGGGGGGGCCCAGGGGCTTGGCTTCATGCTGGTGAAGGGAGGGGACATATCTAACATTTACCAAAATTAGTCAGTACAAATCAGTAGACAAACTATTTATAAAGCTTTTGAGGGTGTCCATCCATTGGGGTATCGGGGGAGCGATTTCCAATTACCCCCTCCTCCTTCAGCTACGGTTCTGTCTTTCTCATAGGCTTTTCTATTTTCCCTTCTCTCTCTTTCCATCTACTTCTTCCTTCTTCCTCTATCTCCTTTCATAAGCTTTTTTTTTTTTCATCTACCTTTTTGTCTATCATGCATCATATTAATTTGTTTATTTGTTGATTGATGGTATTATTTATTATGCAAGAAGGAGAGCATACAACTAGAGGTCAGAGGACCCCACTTCATCCATGTTCCGACTGCTGAATATTTTTCATTTCCTTTATTTCTGCATTCAGATTCAAATTTATTATGAATTCTTTTTCTTTCTTTTTTCTTTCAAACTTTCTTTTTTTTTTCATTCATCACCATAGAGAAGAAGAAAATAAATGAAGCACGTAAACATCTTTCACCAATATCCCCCTGTCTTTTCATGTCACAGAAATGTGGTTTGGGCATATCCTCCACAGATTACAATCATAGCCGAATAAATAAATCCTGAAGTAAAAAATGCATATTGATCTCAAGACCTCGCTGAGATCAAACTCATTTCCTAAGGGTTGCAGAGGGTGCTACCCAGGCATGAACATCATGAAAATTGATGGAACTGATAAATTGTAAAAAACTTAAAAAGAAGAAATAATGTATACTCAATGCTAATTTGAACGCATCTTTGTTGACTTTTAGGAAGACCAAGGAAACTAATATCTCATCTTAATAATCAATGATCTCTGTTGCTCATTTTCTTTATCTACTTGTATAATGAACGGTGGGATTTTCTCCGTCCTCTAAAGGGAATAATTTTGCTCATAAAAGTATCTCTGATCACCCAATAGAAACAACAGACTTTTCTAATGAAACAGAATTCAGTTGTTTCTTTCTTAAAAAAAAATAATTACAAAAAAATTAAAATATAACTGATTTTTTTCACAGGGAATAATTAATATATATATATATATATATGATTAGATATCAAAAATACTATTTTATTTCAAAATAATTTTGATTGCAAATTTTTCATAAAAAGCTGGAGCATTTGAATTTTCAAATCTAGTTATTTTCATTAAATTTGAATAAAAAGTGCTCTCTCTATACATATATTGATAAATGGTTGAACCAAGAAATAGATGTCAGGTGATTTCTCACCAAAATTTTTAGTATATATACATATATAGTCTAGGGGGCTTTACAGCTTTAAATACTAAATATATGAAAAGCCTTTTCCTCTAAAAATTTTCTTGAGTCATTTCCGTCACTTATTTCCCAATGTGTAATTTATGTAATTTTCTTCAGTGTTTTTTATGTTTTACAAAGAATTCGATATCATGGTACTGTGTGAACTTTTTTTGTTTGGATCATCAGTTGTTTACCATGTAACTGTTTGTGGGATTTAAAAACAAAACAGTTATATCAACATGGTTCTCCAGTAGTGAACACCACCTCCTCTGCAGCTATGATTTTAATATATAGTTTATGTTATATTACACATAGTTTTTTATTTTACGTGAGATATTATTATAACGTATTTAATATGGATATCATTTTATACTACACATCATTTGATTTTTTCTGAAACAGTCTTTACTCACATAATTGACCCCGAAAACATATTTGACGAGGAGGGATCAATAAGTATAACAATGGACCTGTCTAGTATTTCACGTTACTTCTATTGAGTGTTAATCTACATTTGAATGCAAGCCAACTTATGACATACATTTGTGTGCAATCTTTTCAATTAGTAAACAGATACTACATTGCTCTTATGTAGAAAGGACATGACTATTCAAACCAACAACTTGAACTTGATCAATCCCATCTATTGCCATACCTGTTCCTCTGCTTTCATAATTAACTCCAGCCGTCCAATATCCTATGATAAGAACGCCTTTTCAAATGCAGGTAGCCCATGCATGCAATTTATTGTATGAGGGGGAGGCGGTGGTGTAGAGTCTCAAGCTGTGCAACCCTTCGCAATCACAAGGGTTGATTAATAACAACAGGTGTCCAAATATGGATTGAGCATCACCTAATCCTATTTTTTCATAGACATCTTCTTTTTATTCATTTTATTCTCAATTTACCATGGCTAGTAATGTCAGACATATTTCTATTCTCATTTTACATTTCCTGTAAACAATAAAGGCATGACTACTGCCACCAACAGGAAGCAACTATTTGCCACCACAGTAAATTAGTATAATCCAGAGGAGTAGCGGGTAATTTGGGGGCCTGGGGCTCTTGGCTCCTTGAGGGGCCTCTCCAACATTTAATTCTGAGATTAGTCAATAGAAATTTGGTAGATAAGCCATCTTAGATCCCTCCCATTGGGGGCCCTGGGTGGAGATATTTTCAAATCACCCCTGTAACTATACTTCTATACTTGTAAAGTTATTGGTCGTATAAAAATTGTTGCTTTTCTTTTTACTTCTAATGCCATTTCAATTCTATAAATAATTCTTTTGATGAATCAATGACTGGTCACTTGATGTTGAGATAAAAAGTACAAGATTTAATTCTACATTACAGCTATAATCGTATCGAAGATGATTTTATTTTACACAAGAACAACTCTGAATTTGGATTTCTTGCTCGAATATTTCTGATTATTTGGGAAGTCTTTGCAAGACAGGGTTTGAATAAAATAAAAGTTAGATTATGAATGTTTGAAAGGAAAAGAGCTCAATCATTTAAAATCCTAAGTGTTTGATAAAACTCTCACAAACAGAACTCAGTAAATAAAATCTTTGAGACTTGCACAAAAATAGTAAGTTCAATGAACTGACACAAAAAGCCTAAAATCTTTCTAGGAGCCCTTAAGAATCATTCCAGATTTATAAGAGTGATATCAAGCCATCATAAATCATTGAGAAATAAAATTTTGATAAAAAATATGCAGGACTGGGCCTAGGCAACTTAGGCAGCAATCACCCAGGGTGCCCATTGTTAGGGGGCTCCTATCATGTGTCTGAGATGGTAGGAATATCCAGTTTCAAATCAAAAAATTGGAAAAGGAATGAATTAAACTGAATAAAAACAGTCAAAAGGAGAAAATTTCTTGATTTCAAATTAGGTTTTTCAGGAATACCTGACAGTTAAATATTTTCTGCTGTGGGGAAGCATAGACTTACAATTAGCAAAAAATTCTCACCACGAATGACAAGTCGTCAGGCTTTAAAGAGGCACCAAAGTTCAGCCTTCCCAGGGGCTGATAGTTCAGCTTGCTGCTGGTCCTAAGAATCGACCAGCCCTGTTGCGAAACATAAAAATTGATGTAGAGTTATTAAATTGAAATACTCTCCAATCATTCCTTTGAGAATAATGTAAAAGTCAGGGAAATCCAAGAATTATAGTTAAAATTATATAAAGCAATTTTAAATTCTAAATTTGAAAAAAAATTTTCCAGACTCATGAACTTTCATAAGAGCTATCATTGCAAGAGAAAAAAGTCCAATATGTAGGATATCTGCAAATCAGTTTTTATTGGACACCTTGCTCAGAAATTCTTTGGAAACCTGAAAAATAAAGATAAGGATTCAAAGAAAAGACGAGGGAATGTCCAGTATTCGTAATGGCATCTTTTCTGTTGATGTATTCACCAACCCACCATGCAATTCTATATGCATGGTTTCATCTCTTGGGCTGCATTTGTCAGCCTCTTGTTGCATTTTTGATGAACCCACAATGGAACCAAAGATCCATTAGACTTCAATTTGTTTACAAAAGGATTTTGATAGAAAACTGATCCAGCAAATGCACATTCTGTCTGCGTGGGTAAAAGCAGGGTTTCGCAAAGAAATAGAAGAAGAAAGTTGATTCAAAGATAAAACCTAAAAACATTTCCATTAATATTTGATAGAATAGTGAAGCAGGAATGAAATAAGCACAGATTAAAAAAAAAATGAACTGAGTGATAGTAAAATACATTTTGCAATTTTTTTTCAGTTTATCCATTTCGAGTGTGTCTCTAGCGTTTTGCCGTTTTTATTTTGGTGCATGCGTGTTTGTGTCAAGAATTCTTATAATTTACTTTTTTGGTTGTTATGCTTGCTTTGTCCTACTCTTTCTGCTTTTAGAAGCTGTCAACCAAATCTGTCTCAAAACTTTTTTTTTTCCAGTTTTCAAGTTGGTCTGGCTTCTCTGTATGTATGTATGTATATGCATGCATCATTTGTACAGGTTGCTAGAGGCCGAATATTTGAACATTCACCTCTTTTGGTTTGAAAAAAAAAATGTTTTCTCTTTACCCCACCCAATAGATTTATAAAGGAGGGTGTTCAATTTACAATGAAAAATTATGCTAAATTTGTCCCTTAGTGTCCAGGAGCATTCATATTTCCTTCTTCACTTTTTTCCAATGATCACCACATAATGAGAGGCAAGTGAACCAGCTTATTAATTGGTGACCCTTTTTCAAATTTTTAATTGATTATCCCCAACATGGCATGCTGCCAAAAGATGTTATTCACATGACAGTTTCTATTGAGTGACTAACCAGATCTGCTTATCTATTTTTTGTATATTTTGCTCATTATCTGAATACAATTTTTTTGCATATTTTTTTTTATCAAAATATATAATTTTTACATGTTATCATACATTTTGGAGATTTCATTTATATTTCATTTTTTTTTTTGATTTAGTTATTTCATTTCAAAGACATCTCTTTTCCTCCCTTTTTTTTTTCTCTGTTTCAATCATTTGGTCTTCTCATTTCCTTTAGTCAGTTCTTCTAATTTATTTTATGAAAGAAAGATTAACTGCATATTCATGCCCAGTTTCATTTAACACTATCTCACCCCAAACATTCTATTTATATTAATAATGTCTCACATTAATATAAGTTATGTCTTTCAGGTGAGCATGCGTAAAAGGTAGCAGCGCCACTCATCTTTCAATAAAAAAAATTCTTAATTGGAAAGAAACATTTGACTCTTGCTTTATATATCTTCCTTCCTCTAATGCCAGCATTCTAAGGAGAGGGATGTTACACATGGTTTTGGACAGTGGCATTGTTTAGAGATTCGGGGCCTGGAAGGTTTGGCTCCCTGAAGGCCCGGTACATCCTTCAGATAGATTTGATGAAGAAGGAAAATTTGCAATAAACGGTCATGCATTATCATTTGATTGGTGGAAAACAATCCCAAAGTACAAATACATGCTTGTCTTACATAACGTCAGTAGAAATGCAGCAGTTGAATTATAATTTATAAAACTTTTGGGTGTTTCTATTGGGGGTCAAGGGGACATTTTCAGATAGCCTCCACCCTCCTCAATCATGCCTCTGACTTTGGCTAATAATTCATCTTATCCATAAATTTGTAATGTGGGTTTGACTTTAAAAAAATCACACTCTCTTGCAGAATTGAAAAATATATACACCAATTGGGAACGGTATACAACAAAAGAGAGCTCAAGACCCAGATATCTGTTCATAGGCTTAAATCTGCATCAGCCAAATGTATACGAATATGGACATTTGAAGATCTAATCTCTTTACCAGAAGAACAAAATATATCCTCTATTCCATAAATGTTGTTCCTACAAAGAAATGAAGCCACAATCTAATAATAGCCGAGTGATTTGACATAGAACATACATGAATTGCAAAAAAAATAATTCATCCTTTGGGGTTGTTTTTCACCAATTAAGTGATATTGCATGTCTATTTATCACAAATTTTCCTTTATCGTCAAATCTCATTAAATGTTAGAGGAGGCCTCTCATGGAGCCAAACCCCCACTCACTATTCCCCAGCGATCTCTTACTACACTGCTGTACAAGTAAATCCGCCATTTTTCTCTACTCTTATTGACTATTATTTCCTAGGAATAAGCATAATGTGATCTAACAATACACACCATTTCTTTCTCAAATTGATGCTTTCAGCAATGTCATATCTAATTGTTGACTTTTTCGTTTTAATATACCACCTTAAAGATTAAAGTACAAACTGACTGAGTTTTAGGATACCGTGAACTGTTATGGCTTTCTGTTTCCTGACTCAGTTGTACCTCTTGTCAATTCCATTACTTCTGATAGTCCTGGTAAACTCATGTTTTTTTTTCTCCGAGTAGATTTCATCCATTGTATCTTAATGATACAGAGGTCTGGCAAATTTAGATGAAGGTTTATGTCCAATGACAGAAGATTAAAGACTGACGATGAATTTTTTTTTCAAAACTGCTCCAATGTACCTGTGTGATTAATTTTATGAAGAAATGAGCATGTCTATCAATGGGGTGGCTCAAATTCATGAAACTGAATATTTATCGGCTTTATGCCATTTTTTTTAACACTCCAAGTACGGATGGAAAGTGGAAGAATTCTATACATATGTGGAAGGAATGGAAATATACAAGCAAACTTAGAAAGGATTCCAAAACTTGAAGGAAGAAGTGTTTGCCCTGATGAAATGAATTAATCAGTTAATGAACAACTTTCTGCAAGAAAAATAATGAATTGATACAACCACAAAGAGTCATGGATTAAACCCTTATACTCCACTTATAAGAGTTGAGATGATTGTCAAATGTCTGTAATTCTTCATGAAAAAGGAAATACTATTGTGCCTACCAATTCTTCAGATCTCATTAGTTCATAGGTGTATATTAATGTTTCTGTATATCATTAAGTTCTGAAAATCATGAATATAGAATAAAATAAGAATAAAGAGTCTGAAGCATCATAAAAACCATTAGGAAACTCAAATGGCAACAGACTGATTGTGTTGCAAGAATGGTAGACAACTGATGGACATCACGACCCACAACATGGATCCCGAGGGATCAAATACATAACAGAGGCTGGCAGAATATCAGATGGCACAACAAACTGGACTGGTTCAGAAAATATTGGCTCTGCGATACCAACGATAGAGAGGTGTGGCGAATCCTAGGGGAATATCTTTGTCCAACAATGGACAATAAAAGACCGATGATGATGATGACAAATTTTCTTTAAAGCAAGACCAACCAAAAACTATCCAATGAAGAAACTGGATTTTATTTTTGCTCTTTTTAAAGAAGACTTACCTTGTCACCAAATTTAGCCTACAGACTCTGAAGATGAATGAGAATGCAAGGTAGAGAATCGCACCAGATATGCCAAATATTAAAAATTCTTCAGTCATGGGATATGGATCAGATGGACTTTCCATACTTGTCCAAAGAGTCTGATCTCCACTCTGACCAAAACAATACAAGTAATCTGCACTACTGCAGTTACCGAAAGGATGTCTTCGGTACAGCACAATGTGGATGCGGATATTTTCCTTCACATACAAGTGTAGACATTTATCTCTATGTACACTGGTTCAGAATCTATACATATCATGAATATATGAAGGTACCCAGAAAGACAGATATAGCATAAATCATATATATTTAAATATCTACTACCAGAGACAACTCCCTACAGTAACCTCTGTCGTTTTTGTATCAACATTCTGCAGACAGGTCTATAGAGTTAGTATTCCCTTCTTTTTTCCTATTGAAAAGGATGATGACGAAAGAAGAGAAGGCTTTTGTTCCTTCTGTTTATATGCAAATATGAATGTTTTCTTCTCTTTCCCATTTTGGCAGCAGTTGTTTGAATACTGGTGCAAGCATCATAGCTGTAGTTTTAATAAGTTTCTCATCTTCAATGTATCATTGTTGATTTGCAGTTCCTAAAAGAATGTAATCCAGCTGACTGGATTTCTTTAGATGTTGGATCCTGCGCTAAAGAAAGATAAATTTATATGTCCCCGTATAAAGGTTTGTGGTTATTTTTATATATAAATATGAATCTATAATATTGTAATCTGATATACTTTATTTTCATTCTTTCTTGTGATGATTCAGCTTTAAATACTGATTTGTCTATTTTCATCAGGCCATCATCATGCCAATTTGTAACTTGTGTCTAGTATATTCATGCTTCTATAATGATAAATACTGGTCTGATTAGTCACTCAATAGAAACAATCATGTGACCAAAGTCTTTTGGTAGCAGGCCGTGTTGGGGTTAATCAATCAAAAAATTTGATGAAGGAATGATCAATGAATAAATTTCTTTGGTAAGTGGTGATCACTAAAAAAGTTGGGATTAAAAAGACCCAAAAAAACAAGCATAAACTAAGGGACAAATTTAGTATAAACTTACTCTGTAAATAGAACCCGCCTGCATAAACTTTATTTTCAGGAGGAATTTTCAAAACATAATATAGTCGTTTTTTGCCAGACATAATAAGGAGTAAATCTTCAAATTTTCAGCTATCTAGCTCCATCAGTGTGGCCTCTATACTTGAAATATACATAGCAAGCCAGCAAGACTTACTTAAAAACTGAAGAGAACCATGTCGGCAGTTTTGGTCGATGGTTTCTAATTGGGAAGCCAAACTCTGCAAAGCTCATAAAGGATAACCAGTTCAATAAGTCAAGATCACAAAGTTGTACAAATTAGAAGAATTAATGAGATAACAGTTGACTTTGATGCCATCGAGGAGTGAAAGAATAGGAGATAATTCATGAGTGTAGGTGGATGAATCAGACGGCTTGTGAGGATTTGTTAGGGTAGATAGAAAGGGAAAATAAATGCTAAATTGATAGCAAGAGACAAAGGCCAAATATATATAATATTCCACTGTTTCATAAATGAGAGCAAATGCATATCTGAGTACATGTATGAATTTCAGAATGTATGTGTCTCTCTGCCTGTTTCTCTTTATGTATACATATATATTGTAGATGAATAATTCTTTTAATATTTCACTCAGAATATGAAATTGCCAATAGAGTATATACCACCTGTTCAGGTCTCTTTTCAGTTTCCTGCCGTTTCTTTGATGTTGGTTTAGTTAATTTTCAATTGCTATTGTATTTCAGAACCATCATATGTGATAGCATATGATCTTCTTCCACCTTCTCTAGCGGGAAAAATTAAGGAGAAAAAAAATGCATTTTCCTGGATTCTTCATATTTACCCCTAAGTTTTTTTTCAAAACTCCTTCTGAAGTTCTGGCCAATGTGGGGCTGGAAAACTAAGATTAAATTCACCTTCCGAGCAATTTTGGGGAAAAGGGGGCTTTTATGCCATCAAATATGGTATTATATAAGATCTTTTAAGTCATTTGTATACAAATATAAGTGATATTTTGTCACACTCTTCAAAATACATATCAATTAGTCATATGATGCAATTATCTGGGGCAACCAACAATGAAGATATGAGATCGACACTGTTTGGTGTGGTGGACCGAAGAAATCTGATTTTTTTAAATTGACTAAAAATTTACAAAAAGTTGCTTTCTAACTTACAATTACCAACAGAATAAAGGTTTTTGAGATTCATCAATTTTCATGGGTTTGATGCTTTTGTACGGATGATGGGATACCTTTGTAATTTAATAAATCTCAAAAATGTTTATACTGATGTTAATTGTGAGTGAAATGACAATTTCTGTCAGGTTTCGGCAGGTTTTTTTAGCCAACCCAACTCTACATGAGTCAAACAACAGAAATTATTTCTTCTGGTGTTAAAGACATAAAACTGACAATTTGCTTCTCAAAACACAAACAATTAAGTGATAAAAATGAAGATGTGCTGGATACTTAGCAAGAAGAAATAACAACAGATGGAGCAAACAGACAACTGATAAGTTCCTAAGGGACAACTAACATGGTAGGAACACAAGATGGAGGGATGAAATCGAAAGGTATTCCAGTAAGGAATTGCAGTGGTTAGTATTAAAACAGCCGTCAAGAGCGGAGGGAAAAAACCTTTGTCCAGCATTGGACTTAAAATTGCTACTGCTACCACTGCTGATAATGATGATATCCCCACTCATGATAATGCTAACTGGCTGAATATTTCTCAGCTATTCTCAGGAGAAAATAACTTTTTCCAATGTACAATAGCAGTAGCTGCATCAATCTTAATTGGTGAGCAGAAATTTCCACTAAAAGAAAACAAAAGAAAATAGCAGATATAATGTCACTGTGTAATATAATAAAAAAACATGAACTCAATTAGCAGCACAGAGGCAATTTAGTATGATGGAACAGAAATAGAAAAAAATCTTTATTTTGTTTTATTATTTGACGACTTAAAAATTACACCCAATCATCATTATCATCATCATCAACATCAACATCACCATGGTCGTTCTCATGAGTAATTGTCATTTTTTTAACATCATTTTCAGTAGTATCTCATAATTGCCTATGTGTTCACAGATCACAGATATCTATATTACCTTGTAAGCAACTCTTTATCACACAGAAAACTAAATAGTAAAGTGGAGAGAAACCAGCTTACAAACATTGAACCTAATGTCCTGACTTTAGGAAAAAAATTTTGTAATCAAATTTTTTTATTTATATTTGAGGGCCAACTAAAGG
>OY735210.1:12826082-12828582 GCA_963457665.1 Thysanoteuthis rhombus
TCAAAAGAAGAATCACTAGGATGGAAAGCCTTTGGTAGACCAACCTTCAAGAACAAGAAAATCCCATTAGTTCTAAAAAAAAAACAAAAAAAACAAAAACAAAAACAAAAGAGTATACAACCAATGCATCCCCCTGAAGATTACCTATACACTCTAAGCAAGAGACTGACTCACAAACTGAGAACCATGCAACCTACACAAAAGAGAATCGTGCTCAACATCATTTGGAGAGACCAGAAGACAGCAAGGTATATTAGGGTAAAAACAGGAGTCCAAGACATCATAAAAGTCATTAGAAAACTCAAATGGCAATAGGCTGGTTGTGTTGCAAAAATGGTAGACAACTGATGGACATCACAGCTTACAACATGGATCCCCAGAGATCAGATGTTGAACAGAGACTGGCAGAATATCAGATGGCATGATGAACTGGACAGATTCACAAAATATTGGTTCTGTGGCTTTTACAATAGAGAGGTCTGCCATCATCCAACGACAGATGATAAAAAACTAATGATGATGATGAATTCAAGGGTCGGCAAACTATGGCCTTTGGCCAGATCCTGCCTATAGCCTTATTTTACAGCCTACTGACTTGATTGAATATTTGACGATGCATGAAAAATTCTTTGTTTTCCACATCTATATTTGATAAGCAAACTATAAAATTCAGTGTTTAAAAAAAGAGCAAAGATTTAATTTTCTTATTGGCCTCAAATGGATCAATGATTTGTAGCTAAAAATGGTCAGTATTAACAAATCATCTCTTGCTGTCAATTGTGATCATAGGAACCACAAAATTTTGATCAAAATTTTATAATATTCTGTCACCCAAACCAAAACGAAATTCACAGTTCTCATTTTATTGATGGTGTTTGGCAGATTATATAGAAATGTTCTCCTAAAATGAAAAACATTAAATTGAAAAAACAAGCTGTTTCTATAGCTCTGAATGATTATTGTTTAATTTTTCATCTGCTTTAACCCATTAGTTATGGAAACATGTTTAATCTGACCTGCCCCCAAGAAAGGTTACTTTCCTTTGCCTGTTTTAGTTTATAGGATATCAACATGAATTCAAAGTCAAAGTCTTTGGATTTTCCTTACTGTAAAAAGGAATTGCTATTCTATGCATTACTATTTCAAATAAATGAAACCTGTTAATACAGACAATTATTTTTTTCCTAAATAAAACAGCATAGTGAGCTAGCATTTTTATCTCTGTGTAATGGTTTTAAATACATCAGTGATTTTGTACTAACAACCTTCACATGCCAAACCAACAAAGTAAATAACTCTTTTTGCAAATCTCCATTATATTTTCTAACACAATTGTCTATCTCAATATCTATCAATCAATCTGTCTATCAGTCCAGACTGATTAATGGTAGAAAGTTGACCTTCAGCACCTTTCATCAGTTTTTGAGTTGAGGTGAAAGTAATGCTTTAAATAAGTATCATCAAGACAAGTAGGTTCTCTCAAAGAGGATTGATGTGATGAATTCTTCCACTATTCTAAATAAACTACATTCCCATGCATAAAATAGTTCAGAATTATGTTTATTTTGCTATGATCTCTCGACTGAATGCAGAAATAGGAAGGAGGTTGGCCTGGTTGCAAATTTTTATAACGTCTCATTTTTTTTTGCAAATTATTCATAAAATACTTGCGTAAATGAATTACCATAGCCCATGCATGTATCTGAACTAATTATCTGAAATCATCTAGAAAAATCGATTTTCTATCTAAAACTATCTAAACAGTACCAGCACAAGATTTCGGACATTGTTGGTCAAAAATGATCATAAAGACCTCAGAAACAACTGTTTTGAAAAAAGAAAAAAGACATTGTCAAATGGTGTCTAGTGGTGTACTCATGCAAATTTTTAAGGTTGTAACCCCAAAAATGTGACAAGGAGCACCTGGTGACACACATAGACATAGACACTCAGAATCTGTAGCACACTTGGTTGGTTGGGCTGTTTGTGGGGCTACAGTGATTCGATAATTTCTTTCCAAATACATAAAACAATGACTTCTTTTAAAGTCGGAGTAAAAAGATATGTTGATGAAAAAGAGTGAATGTAAATAAGACATAGATAACTTAATGTTTTTACTCTAATCTGTTTGTTTATACCAGGGGTCGCAATCTCTGGCCCAAAGACCAAATCCGGCCCAAAGCTTCATTTCATCTGACCTGACAACTTTATTATACAACACTTTATATAAAAACTCGTTCTTTCCCTATCTTTGGGTTGCAAACTATAAAATTCAGTATTAAAAAAAGAGCAAAAGTCTAATTCTTGCATTAGCTTTGAACGAATCAACATTTTATAGTATAAAATGTTTTGACACCATGCATTTTATTCTAAAAATATCTGAATCTGAACCACAATCAAACAATATTTTGTACCCTTAGAAGGGTCCATAGCTCCCATTGATAGCATATGGAAGTTCATGTATATAATTCTATGATCAGAAAAAAATCAAAATAATTAG
>OY735210.1:12833582-12933582 GCA_963457665.1 Thysanoteuthis rhombus
TAGGCAAGATACCTTACTTTCACTTTTCTTAAATCAAAATACATAATGGTTAGATTTTTTGTAGTAAATAAAAGCCATGGGGATATCTCATTTAGATTCTGGATTGAGACATGGGCTAAACAGAGTTTTTAGTTTCACTTTTGCCTATCGCTATGGGTAGTATTTCTCACCTTGTATCAAAATATCTTGTTTATGATGTGATATCTTAGCTATCTTTCATGATTTAAATTCCATTGGTTTATCATTTAATTAGGTCTAAATACGAGCTGATACATGAGGTACTGTTGTTCAATTCTTTTAGTTCAATTTTTAATACTGATTTTGAGACTCACTTTCTTAGTTTTGTTTCTCCTGCTACTATTGGGTGTGTGTCCTAGCTCATATTTATGTCCTGATCTAATTTTTTTATTCTTGATATTTAACTATATCAGCATATTTCCTGTTTTATTCCAAGTTCCAGACTCACGTTGGATTATATTTCTCTTAAATTTTTTAGAATAAATTTCATTTTATCTACATTTCCAGTTTGATGAATTATTTTTCTGATTGAATGTTATCAAATTGAATTTCTCTTCAAGACATAGCGGATACTTTGAATATAAGCTTTTACAAGTGGTTGCTTTTTTTTGTTAATTTCCATTTCACAGTAGTTGTTTTTCCCCCTTTTTTGAGTAACCAGTAAAAATTGTTGTTTCTATAATTCTCATGCATGAATGGTTTTATGTGGTTGGCTAGTCTGGTTTTAAATGGGAGTTTTGATATCCTGAAGTAAAACTTTGATTCATCTGGATTTTCAAGAGTGGAAATCTGTGCCCTGAAGACTTTTTCAGAAGTTAGGCATTTGTTTTCTAATTTACATTCTTGGAGCCTTCTGCGATTGCATTCTTGATTTTTGTGTTTTAGCAATTTTTTTTTTCCTTTTGATTGATTGAATCCAGACGTGTTGTCTTGAACGTAAACAAAAAGCGTTAAATAAAAAATTAGAAAAAATACCTTGTCTACAGTATTTAATCAAACATGCATATATATATATATATATATATATATGTATATATATATATACACATGTACGTGAAGTAAGTGTATGATGAAATCAATTCAACAATTTTTAGCATCAAAATTATATTCATGCTGTATTAAGAATAGTTGTTTTTCAATAACAAGCACAAACACTGCCGATGAATTATAGCCAGAGATTGCTTTTAAAATGTCAAGAATTGTAACTCTTTGTTAGAATTTGTTGCTGAATCAATCATACACAACAGTTTATTTTGAGTTGGAGATTTTTAGGGAATTTATTTTTCTGATTGGAAAAGTTCTTGACAAAAATGAAGTTGGAAACAGAAACAGAATATAAAAATTGATGAATTAAACTGCAGGACAAAAGTGGCATTTTGGCCGTGGAATGATATTGAAAACTTGGCTGAAATAGTTGCCATTCGAAGGAGAGAGGATTGAAAAGTTTTATTTTTGATTTTGAGAAGGAATAGCATCCCTATTAAGTATTTTTATGAAAAATTTTTTTTGATAGCTCCTTTGTTTGATTAAATCCCACCCTCTTCATTTCTTTCAGCCAAATTAATCACCGTGGCTCAGTGGTAGAGTGCTCACCTCCACTTCTGTTGACTGAGGTTCAATCCACCATTGAGACACACCAAAAACATAAAAGAAGGGTAATCAATGCCACTCTGCTGAATACTCAAAACAAAGACTAGGTTTGGGAAAACTCTCCTCAAGGTTAAAGGGTTATGACTAAATCATGTTTGATACAGCGTATCTTATAAGAACACAGGTTAAGCTGCATCCAGCCTGATTAGTACCTAGCTAGGTAATACAAGGTGCTGCAAGCAGAACAAAACTTCAACAGGCCTGGTAAACTGAAAGTGGGTCTTGCTAACATTTTTTTTTCCTTTCCCTGCTCTCTCTCTCTTTCTCCTATCATCTTCTCTTCTATATTTGTGAATTTGCTATCAATAGATAAATAAACATATATTGCTTCCATTATAAGAACTAGTACATGAATTTTGGGAACCATCTACTAAAAAAGTCAGCAAAGGTTTCTCAACTTTGGCTGGCTAGCTATGCATGTATAACATGTACATACCGTACCTATGGGGCAAGAGGGCTGAAAATTTAAACATAAGCTCCTTTTTATGTCTCTTTTAAATTTCCCCCCTAAATAGGTTTTGAGTGGGTGATTCTATTTCCAATCTGAGTTTAAGTTCAATTGATCTTTTAGTTAGAGTCCAGCAGCTTTCATTCTTTCAGAAATTTAGTAATATTGCAATTTATTCAATTTAAAGTTATGATACACTTTTTCACTTCATTTAATTCATAGAAATAAAAGTAAAATGATTCATTTACTTGATGGTGATTGAATAATTGATATGACAATTCATTTAATTTGTATTAATAAAATGATATTTCTATTAAAATATATAACATTTTTAAAATTCAAGCTAGATTTGAATTCGTAGTGAAAAAAAAAAAAGAAAATGAGTGATCAATTTTTATAAAAAGAATCACTCTGATTTGCTAATCCAATTCTCAATCAAGATTTTTCTCAAACTTGTACCTCGTTGATGTAGTAAAGAAATGAACAGTCCCAGTTGTGTTCTTTATTCAAATCTGTGTCTCTCAAAATTCTCTCTTTCGTGATTGATCAGTTTTTTTTACTGACAGACCAATCAGAGAGTAACAGACATAGATCTTGACAAGGAGAATTGTTGCATAGAAATTAATCAATCTATCATATTATTTAGTGGGTGTATCCAATGGACAAAACTGAAACAATGTCTCAACCGTCAGAGTTCAAATTCAGATAATAACCAGTTTCCCACATGTGCTAGATTTCTACCTTTCAGAAAATTGTCAATAAACAAATTGTATTATCCAATATACAGTATAATTGCTGGCCTATCGATTAAAATCAGTCTTTTCCTATCTCTATGTTTTTTCCAGTTGAAAATGACCTTTTACATCCAGAGCCGGATTTGAGTAGTGCAGGACTTGTAACATATGTTATAAAGGAGCAGTAAATTAAGAAAATACACATAGATATTGAAACATACATCTTTTACATACGTATTGAGGTAATTAAAAATATTTTATTTGATTACAGCCTGATAATATGACAGAATTGTCAGATATTTTGGTGATAATAATACTTCGGTTTTGTTTTCATCTATTTGCAGCAGCTATGACTTCCGTTTCAAATACTTTCGTATTCATCAAACGTATCTGTATCACATAGGTACCACAAGCCTATTAATGCTGATATAATAATCCCAATTGAAGGTGATATTTGGCTAAAATTACTTAAAATCTTAAACATCTAGTTGATAGTAGTATCATTCTATATCAAAAAGAGAGTTTTAACATCACATGGAGAGATCACAAGAGAACACATTACATTAGAGAAAGAACAAGAGTCAAAAAACATGAAATCCATTAAAAAACTCAAATGGCAATGGGTAGGCCATGTAGCAAGAATGTCAGCCAATTTCTTGACATCATGACTAACAACATATCTGGTGAATATTGGGGAAGATCTAAGTCCAACATCAAAAGTCTAATAAAGATGATGAGTCAGAGTTGATATCTTACAACCATTTAGCGCGGGGCTGTTGATGTTGTGGGGCCTATAGCATAAGCTACTTTTACTGCAGAGTTAATCCGGCACTGTTTATATCTATTTATTCCTTTGTTTTTACTTTTCTGTGCATGTATTCTTACGAGTCTATTCATATCAGTTTCTCAATCAATTTATTCGTTTATCTTTTGATATCAGTTTTTTTACCGACAATCTATCCATCTTTGTTTACTCATATCTGTTTATAGCAATTTGTTTGTCAGCATTTACATCTATACAAAGTTATTTGTATCAATCTATCAGTTTATTCATCTGTCTATTTGATATCTATCTGTATTTATCTTATTTGAGGCCTTTGTTCCCCTGTTATTCCTTTTCAATATGTAATTTATAATCTGCCTATTTGATATCAAGTACAAAAGAATAAATCCATACATTTTTCTGACTGTTGTTTCGATATTCGTTACGTTGAATGCAATGTTTTGGCTTTCTTCAGGGATATGTTGCATCTTGTGGTCTATAGAAATTATTACTTTTTCTTTTTCACCTCTTCAATGGGAACATTGCAGTCCAACAGAGTTGTAGAACTGACTATTGAGGTTTTGTATCAAGAGAACGGGCAAGATTAAAAGTGTTTCTCTTTTCTTCAATGTATGCTTTGCTATGACTGATTTTGTTTTACTTCTGAAAAAATCGGATAAAAACATTGTAGTTTCAATCATTTTAAACTCTAATGCTCATTTTGGAATGAATTATTATTCATCTATATCCTTGGAATATACCATTTCTTAGCGTGAATTTTGCTGTATTTATTTAAGCTTTCTATTCAGGTTTATTAGTAGCAGTCAATTCAAAGACAGAGAAAAGCAAATACCAGCAATTTTGTATGAGTTCAAAATGGATTGTAAAGAACTGGAAACAGCTCACAATATCAACCAAGTGTTAAACTAGGAGGACTGTCACAGAACATTCAAAAAAACTTTTAGACGGAGAAGAGAGCCTTGAAGATAGGAAGGGTTATGAACATCTTTCTGAGATTGGCTACTTTCAGTTGAGTGCAATAATTGAATAAAACCAATGCAGAACAAAATAAACTAAATACTGACCATTCAATAGTTGTTTGATGTGTCAACCAAAGTGGAAAAGCAGAGAATTTCAACCAATGGGGGCAGCATGAGATGAACAAAAATTGAAAAATTTGTTGTTATGAAGTCTGCTTTGCACTTCTCTTGAGCAAGCATTTCCATAACTTTCTGCAAGGTAAGGTCTTCAAGAACCAACAAGCAGCTTGAAACACTCTTGAAGACTCCATTGGTTTTAGTACCCTACAATTCAATACTTCCAAAATAAATGGACTTGTTTCTAGTTGGTAAAAAAATGTAGATTCTGAAGGTTCTTATTTCAATTGATAACTTTTATTCAAACCTTAGATATACTATTTTCAAACTGATGGTGAAATACCATAATTATTTTTGCACCCACCCAATAATTTCTCCTTGAAATGATAAATAAGAAATAATAGAGAATTCATTTCTTATAAAGATCCAACCTACAAACACCAATTTCTGAATCGATCATTTTTTCTTTTTTTTTCTCAACAATAGAATCAATGTGTAAGAAAAATGGACAGCTGATCATTATGTCCATTCTCTGGTCAATGAAAAATGTTGCAATCAGGTTTCTCTTGGATAAGTAATTCATTTTGGACAAAAATTGCCTGTTATTCTCTTTCTTTGAGTGTAGTAAGGGAGTAAACAGACAAAAACAGTTGAACAATTTAGGTATTTAATCATTGACATATCAAAATAGGCAGACAGAAGTACAGCTGAAGGTGGGCAGGAATAGGCTATTTAGAAATGCCCCCAGGCCCCTGATAGAGGGAGCCCAAAAAGCTCTATAAATAGTTGTTCACCTACTATGTTCCCAATGACAAATCTCACTAAATGTTGCCTGAAATGATGTGAATTTCAAGCACTAATGAAAAGTCCACCATGCAAATAAACAAGTTCGCTATAACACCTCAGTAGCTCTTATAAAACTCTTCATAATGAAAATAAATAATTAAATTTAGCTTGTCAGCATTTCCAATAAATTCAATTTCTGGGGGATCCTGAGCACAGCACCAGAAAGAAGTTGCTCAAAATTGTAAAAAGACCACACCCACATGTTGATTAACACTCTGTCTCATTTTTGTCGGGCAGTACATTAATAAAAACGAGATTTCATTTGCTGGGAGCATAACTCAGAGGAAAAGAGTTGACAGGTGAAAAATGGCTGCTGCTTTTTAAACCAGTGGATTTTAGCAACACTTGATCAATGATCAACTTCAATTAACACAGGTTAAGCCACTATTTTAAACCTTTCTTTGTTTAATTTTTTTAGAAATGTTTCAGATTGACTGATTTCAAAACAAGCTGATCATATATATAACTTTTTCCTGAGATCTGACCATTTCCATCCTAACCCCTCCTCTCCCAGCCAGTTTTTATCTAAAACAAACCCGATACCAGCAGACACAGATACAAACACCCTATGACCCCTTCTCTTACAAACCTTTCTTATTTTAGACCAAGCTTGACTTTCACCTATATAGATACAAATACCTCCATTCCCAATCCTACTAAACAACCCACAACACTCAAATATCCCCATTTCTTTCCTCAATTTCAAACATGTAAAAAGTTGATGATTACATGAAAGTTAATCACTTTGTGATTCATTGCTTAGGAAATATTATCATCATCATCAGCTTTTTAGCGTCCATCATCAGACATAGACCTTCCCAAGGATTCGCCACAACTCTCTACCATGGGCGTTGCAGAGCCAATACTTTTTGAGCTTGTCTAGATCATCCTGCCATCTTATATTTTGCCAGCCACAGTTTTGCATATGATCTCTGGGGATTCTTGTTATGAGTTGTGATGTCCATCAGTTGTTTGCCCTCCATGCAAAATGACCTGCCCATTGCCATTTGAGTTTTCTGATGGATTCTATGATATCCCTGACTACCATTTTTTTCTAATATACTGCGCTGTTTTGTGATCTCTCCATGTGATGCTGAACATGATTTTCTCATGTTACATTGTTCTCAGCTTGAGAGTCAAACTTCTGGTTAGATTCCATGTTTCAACTCTTATTGAGGTGACTATCAAGAGGATGCATTGGTTATAGACCTTTAGCTTCAGTAAAAACTGAAGAATTCAAAATACTCACTTCAGGATCTAATTAATGATTATATGAAAGTTAATCACTTTGTGGTTTGTTGCTCAGAAAATAGCCTTGTAAAACAAAAAGAAATTTGCAAAATATAAATAGAAGTGTCTTTTAAAAAGGTGAGGAGTATATAGAAATTAAACAGTTTAAAATCTGCTAATGTAAAAATCTATTAAAAGAGTCCTTTTTATTGTAAATTTGACATGATTTATATTTGCTTAAACCCTGGCTTTTATCTTTAAATATAAAAGACTGAACACATGAAGAAAAAAAAAATACCTGATTTAGATAAATCAATAATGTCAAATGAAAAAAATACTTTTCATTTCTTATCTCAGGAAGATTTTGATTTCAAAATTGTGATTTATTTTCTACCTTCATTCTTTTCCAATACAATTTAAGATTTTTTAAAAAGTAAGAAAGAAAGAGGATTGGAATTTTTTTCATTGTTAGAAAAATTTCTTCCATTTTTGATGAATTATCAGATGGTAACAAATGGATAAAAATTAAGTAGACTCAAAACTATTCCAGAATTCTAACTATGGCATCCGTTCATTCGCAAGTAAATGACAAAGCTACATTGTTTGTCAGGAAGGCAAAATTAACTGTTTAACAAGGGAGATAATTCTTTTATACATTGTCACACACTCACACACACACATATATATATATATATATATATATATACATATATACATATATACACAAGGCATTTTTAAGAATATCTTAGGCAAAGCAATTTACTGGATCTGGCCTACAGGTTGTAGTGCTGACCTTGATTTAATACATGGATTCAATAAAGAGTCAAAGACAGATCTAACTATGAATATCAATACAAGTTTAGAGAAGGTTCTCTACGTGTGCTATTTAATGATATGAACCTTAATTTTTATTTTTTAAATTGAATTTCAGGGCCTCTAAAATCATGGAGCCCCCAGGTGACTGCCCAGTATGCCTATACGATGACTCTGTGTGTGTGTGTGTACATATTCATTTTCAGTCAGTTGCAAAGAGTAAGATTTCTAAGAGGTATACAATGCTGCCCAGGATTATTTCCACCCTTGAACTTTTAGTATAACCTGTAAAATATCTTCAAAAATTAATTGAAATCTACCAATTTTTTATAAACAGAATATTTTAATAGGATGTCTAAAGCAATTTCCTGAAAAAAATCCTAATTTTTCAACTTACAAGGAGTAATTTCAAAGACGGAATAGGAAATGTGATCTGGATAGTAATATTTGCACCCTCTCTTTATATTTGGCTGCATGCTCTGTTTGGCCTTAAGGACTACCCTTATCTATAAGCTTCAATGACTACAGCCATCTATAAGCTTCTTGAACTTATCAGCTGGTAGTTACACCCATTCTTCCTCTGCAACTTGTTCAAGATCTTGAATATTTTCAAGATTCCTGTTGTATTTGGTAGGCATTGAAGCCTTTAGATTTCTGCCTTCTCCAAGGATTTCTAATGGGATAGAGATTAGGACTCATCACTGGCCAGTTTAAAAGAGTTAATTTTCTTCTTTTTCAACCAGTCTTGCATGCTTTTTGATGTGTGCTTTAGGTTCTTATTGTGCTAGAGTACCCATGATTGGCATACAAAACCTGGTTTTCTCACATTGAGTAGAAAATTTTGCTGAAAAATCCCTTCATAATCCTTTGATTTCATGATTCCTTTTGTACAGTCTAAGCCCCAAGTACCAGAGGTAACAAAGCAGACCCATAAAATTATGGGTACCCACAATGATAAACATACATAAGTAATTTTAACAAGCATTTACTTTCATCTGAGAACCATGTTATCATTTTCAACATCACATGGAAATACCATGCAACAACCTAGTATATTAGAAAAAAACAGGGGCAAGGGATATCATAGAATTCATTAGAAAACTTGAATGCCAATGGGCTAGTCATGTAACAAGACTCTCAGACAATCGATAAACGTCATAACTCACAACATGTATTCCCAGAGATCATGAAACTGTGACCGGCAAAATATAGGATGGCATGACAAAATAGACAAGTCCAGAGAGTAGTAGCTCTGGGAAGCTTGTGATAGAGACATCTAGTGAATTTTGGGGAAGGTCTATGGCCAATGGAGGATTGTAACGGACTGCTGAATGTTGAAATAAATAAAGACCACTATAACAAGAGAGTAATACTGAGTGTCCATGTGTGACCATCAAGAATGTAATAAAGATATAACTGAACAAACAATTGATCTGGCACGTCATATTAGATGCAATACAATATATGCAAAAAATTAGTCACGCAATGGAAACCTTCATATGATCACAATCTTTTGGGAGCATGCTGTGGTGGAGGGGACTAATCAAAAAATTGAGAAAAAGGGGTGATCAATGAATATGTTACTTCTCTTGTTTCCGTTGGGCTGAGATCACCAAAAACTGAATCGTTTAAAAAAAACAAGCATGAATGCTGCCAAACACATACGGAGGGACCAATTTAAACTGATATTGCAAAGTGAACCTCCCACCGAAAATCTATTGGGGATGGATCTTCAAAAAAACAAAAAAAATGTTGTTTTTTTTTCTCTAAACATGATAATAAGAAGATTTAAATTTTCAGCACTTTAGTTCCATTCGTGCAAGCTGCACATGTGATACATATATAGCTTTACATCCAGCCAGACCAACTTGAAAATCAAAAAAACCTATGTTGATTTGATGGCTTCTAACAACTAGCAAATATGAAGGACAAAATTTTAAAATGGTTGGCATAATTTTATGTGTGAATCGATTCTTCCAAGCATGAATCAAAAAGGTGGAGATATGTTACATTGCAGATCACAGAATGAGATAGCATATCACTTGGCTCTCACTCCTCACTTCAGCCCTAAGGTTCTTGGTGTTCCGGGTAATATGAATTTGGCAGCTATTTAAAGTATAGTATTATTCATTTGTTTTTTATGGTGAGAAAAATGAATATATAGGAATCAAATGTCATGAGACTTTTCTTTGATTTTTGTTTCACTTAGTTTCACCGCAACAGAAAGTACAGAAAGTATTTGACTGTCATATATTCCTGAAAAATCTGACTTCACATCAGGGATTCTTCTTATTTTGAACGTTTTCATTTCATTTGAATTATTTTTCTATTTGCTTTTGGAAAGACTCCCTGTCTCGTATGCATGACAGCACCTCTTCCCAGCACTTTGCGCCTGGGGTAACTGTCTGTATTGCTGATAACTAGAGTTGACCCTGCTCCCCGAATCAGAAAAATGATTCGAGAGGCATTCTACTGAACTCTCAGCAACTGCTGTGTCCTATACAAGACTAAGATCAGCCTTGTAGAAATTTAAGGTTCTACTTGGTGCCTGAAGTAATTGTATATTTCCTAAGGTTGATGTTCAAGCTCAGGTAAAAGTAAGGAATTTCTAGTGCTGATTTTCCAAGCAGATCAGCCCTCTTAATGTAAAAGACTAGAAAAACACAATCTCCTCTTCTTCATACTAGATTAAGCTAGAATTATTAAATATCTATTATGTACAAAGCAGGCTAAGTAACCTGTATAAATGCACAGAATATGTCCTGTTAGGTTAAGTATGGCAGAATACTTATACATTGGGTATTTTCTTTCAACTCTTGAATTCATAAATAAAAATTCAACTGTTAATATCGGAGACAAATACTACAATTCAACATCAACTCCTTTCATCTTTAGGTAAATTTTATTTTCATTTTTTATTCTACCTGTCAAAGTAATGTTAAATTTTTTTTCCACTTCAGTAGAGTTCCCCAATAAATTAGGAGCAGTATCAAGTGGTTTATGGCATTAAAAGTTAAAGAAGTATTAAAGTTAGCCATTTTGTCCCAGTCGCACAATTCAGTATAGATAAAAGTTAATGATTAATCTTCCGAATCTTGAATCAACCACTCTTATCCAATCAACAACTGATTATAGCCATCTGTTTCTTTCGACCAACATGATGGAAAGATTCTAATTTTTCCACACCTGTATAACACTATACAGAATGATAACAGATCATATATCATAGAGCAGTAGTTTCTAATCTTTTTACCGCATGCTGGACAGTTAGAAAAATTTGATGCCTCCCAAACTATTTGAAATAAAAAAAAAAAAATTTCATAAGTGGCAAATTCATTGTAAAAATACTGTTTTATGAATTTTAGGACACTTAATAAAACATTTCTAATCAATTTACGGTATGGAATTTAGTAACAACCATAGAATTAAGCTCATCAATGCTAGTTAATGAACAAATCAATAGTTGCTGCGGAATCTATAGTAAAATTAGTTAGTAGTAACTAACTTACTGTATTATGTACTTAGGAATTGATCAGTTGAACCTTATCACAACTTAATTTTGAGCCATAAACTGCTTTTCACTCTTTACATCCAAAGTCTGAATTGCTCCCCCCCTCCAATATATTAAAATTGCCCCCATGTAGTTTTGGGTTCCTCATCCAGAACCACTGTTTTAGAGTATTAAGAGATGTAAGTATACAGTCAGCCTTTTGAATAAAGGGAAAAGTTTAAGAAATGCACTCATTTATCTGTCACTAAGGATTAGAACATGAAAAAATTTGATAAAATACATTTTTTTAATGTTATTATATGCAATTTTTCCAAACCTTGCCCAAATTTATTGAAAAAGTACACAAATTAGGGGCAGATCTAGGATTTTGAACAAGAGTGGTCCAAATTAGGAAAAATAATCCATTTAATTAGATCCTGGATATGAAAGGTTTCTGTTTTCAAGGTTGATTTATGTTTACTTGGTATTGTTTTTTCTAATTATGAAATTTCTCTATCTAGATTTGAAAAAAAGTTTTGATTGTACTTTGCCCAACCAGGGATGGTTTGGATCCCCTGGATCATCAGCAAACATAGATTTAATCAGTCGACAATAATGTATCACATCAGAAATGCATCTAGAATCCAGAAAAGTTTCCATAACAAAAAAATTTTGATCAGTCTGCATTATTTTTAATCACTTGATAGAAACCATGACCTATGACTTTTGGCAACATGCTGTGTTAGGGATGATCAATCAAAAAATTGGAAAGTTTCTTGCCTTTCATTGGATCACTAAAAGTCTGAACTTTCAAAATGTGAGCACAGTGAGACACTAAGTAAAGGGCCAATCTAGCATAGACTTACATTGCAAATTGAACTTCCTGATTAAAAACCCATCATGGGAGAAAATTTTGAAAGAGCAACAAGACCATTTTTTTCTCCACATAATAATGAGTGTTCAAATTCTATACCTTGTAAGCTCAGTTGGTATGACCTGTGTACATGTTACAAACATAAAAAACTGGCCAGCCAGTTAGTCAGGTTCACTTGAAAACTGAACATAGTTATGGAGACTGTTTTGGTTAAACCCTTTCACATCAAATAGTAACTAAGATCTGAGTATCTAATTTCAATCTTTTGATAAAGATAGATGTGAAAAAGTGTGAATGAGTAAGAAGGTCAAGTTAGAATAAGCAAATATCAGTGAGGGGGAGGTGGAATTTGGGGCTGAATTGGGCACTTTGGGTTAAAAGCTTGGGACTTGGAACAGTGAATTATACATCTTAGAATCAACCTGAATTTTCAGTCAGCAATGTCAGTGAATTTGGATAAGTTGAGTAAATAACTATTCAATTTTCTAAAAGCAAAAAAAGAAACATAATGATAAGTAATAATTGAAAGATTGTGATGATGAAATAATAAAGCATAATTAAATTATTAGTCATATCTATTAAAACTAACATAAGCTGTAACTATCATATTGTGATTAATAGTGCCAGAAGTGATGTTAGTTTAACTATTTCCCCCATGAAATGAGGCAGAGCATTTATGTATATATCAAATTTCAAAAGGGAATAGACATATGCTTTATTACCATACATGTATTTGATCTTGGAAACAGCTGCCTTCACAGTAGCAAAATGCTGTGCACTAGAAACTGTCCTTGTAACACTTGAACACTCCCTTGCATGTTTTTTGCAGTTGCAACGTATCAATTAATAGCATGTGTCTTGAGCTTGTCCTCTGGTTGTTCAGTTTGGTGGACATGAGCCATCTTTTTCAGTACCAGCCCCAGTCAGTAGGACTTAAAAGACTGGGCTTGTTTTGAAACACTTGTCCCCATACATGTCCTCCTTGGTAGACTGCTCTAAGTACATGCTGTTAAAAACTTGCTTGAGTTGATGGATTTACTTGCAGAGAGTCTTGCCTCATTTACCTTGGACAAACAACATATCCTGTTGTATACGAGCAACAGACTTTTTCCAGAAAATTGATTAAGGATGCTTCAATGGGCATCTGAAAGTTGCAGCAATTCCTCAGGGACATTGGGAAATACAGTCCATGAATCCCATGTGCCGTTTACCTATTCCTAAAAAGAAGTAGGTGGTGTTACTCCTGGTAAATGAATGAAACATTGCTAATGCAGGACCTTGTCAATGGATCCAATCCAGCAGCTATTCCATGTGATGCAATGTATTTATGATCCTTCCCAGTACCAAATGATATCCATATTTCATTTGCTGGAATATCAAGCAGGTTTTAGAGAATGAGTACCACCACATCTGTATCTGATGTTCTTGGCATAATATTTCTATGTGCAACAACAAGATATGCAATACATTTTTTTGTGTCTGCTTCCTTACATGAGCAAGATTCAATGAGATTTTTGTCCTCTTTCACTGGTGATGAAAGTATTTGATTATCATAAGTGCTGTAAACCATTTGCCAGGATGTGAAAGAGCATTGTTTTCTTTTCACTGACATAAAGAAAGCTTTGCCAGATAGTTGGCACCTTTGATGAAAGATCAATTCTCCTTCTAACTCCCTTTCCCCTCTTCTCTCTTGCTACTCTCCTCATGTTGTTTTGGTTGTATACAACTCATACAGTATCAAGTCAATGTACAAGATTAGGGTGATGTGATCATCAAAAGTCCAGGAGGTTCCTGGTGACAACGTTCACATTATGTCTGCACAATCCAAAACGGGTCCAGTCACACGTGGGGTTGATTCAGATGGTTCTGCTAGAGAATTTAGGACTCTAAATAGATCTACTTTGCCATCAGAACACATGCCATGAGTCTTTGCAAGTGCTGGGGGCAATGGCTGGTTTCCATGCTTGAAGACTTTATCCTTGGTTTGGCATGCAATATACAATCTACAAATGATGTACATTCTTCTTTCGTGGTTACCATCACAGACTCCTGTTTCTGAAGACTGTTTTTTTTGTGGAAAGCAACTGGACTTTGTTCTTCAATATGTAGTTGCCTTTATCAACAAAGCTCCCTTTGACAAATTGTTCATATTTTTGTGGATATTGGAGTCCGCAATGATCTTGGTACCCACTGTTAGCAGATAACCAAAGGCTACCTTGGATGGGTTTCCGATCTATTCGAATACATCCACAAGTGATTTCACTTTTTAGTTAGCATAAAATGGTGGGTCCATAACCAATACTGAAACCTGGCTTGGATCGAGGTGAGCATTGTTGGCATTCTAGGAAGAAAAACATGAGGGCCACTATGGTTGTAGATGATACAGAATCTTGCCACACTGAAGCATGGTAAGCTGCCCATAAAATAAAATCTTCTTTCATCAGCTCAGGTTTCTTGAGCAATTTTATTGATATGAGATAACATTATTTTCCTTCTACAATCCAAGAGCTGAGACTAAGTTGTCTGGTATAACTAGTCAATTTATATAAGAAATAGTAGGATCAAGTGTAAGAAAAACTACTGGAGTTATATTCGTGAAAGATGCAGGAAGCACCAGGATCTTTTTGCTCTTCTGAGTTATCCCACTTATTGGAAAAGTACATTTTCAGTTGATGCTTGTTGCATCATGGATATACCTGTCCAACGAAAAAAATCTTCAGCATTTACTGCACTCAGATTCAGATCAATATTGTCCATTGCTGCAACCATAAAGATGTTCCTCGCAATTTCAGGAGGACACATCATTCCTTCCTCATCATGCATAGTACAAACCTCATTAGTCATCCCTGTCGAAATTCCAAGGACTCAATGATATGAGACTCAAAAGTACTTTCTTTTCTAAATTGTAGGAGTCAACTACTAAATCCTGACTTTTCTGATACTTGTTCAGTATCCCTCATCTAAAATCATTGATCTGGCCAAATTATTGTAGATATTGTAAATTTTATTTTGGAAACAACCCTGATTAAATTTTTCCTTTTTTATCATTCATACTATTCAAAATGCTAATGTATAAATATATATATATGATAATAAATTGAATTTCATATTGAAACTCAATTTGAAATGATCTCCCATCATTACATGGTGAATGTATCGTTTGGTCAAGACAATGTAAATAGAATAAACAACTGGAGAAAATGAGGCAGCTGCAAGAATCCAACCAGCAACTGAAAGGTTAGCCACTCCAACATAGCGTTGCTCTTACCATTGAGCTAAAAAGCCACCAATAATGCAAAGGCAAATATATGTTTTAAACCCAAATCATTATTTCTGTTCATTCATGGTCTATACCTACTCTGTTTTGTTTCTTTCAATGTAGACAGATATTTCATAACGAAATTGATATATGATCAGCCAGAATTATTATGAATTGCGTTATATCATATTAAAACTATTTAAAAGCAGATATAGACTTTAATTGTTCTTTCTATTCATGTTGCCAAGGCTGAATGATACACTGTAATAACAGGAGATCATTTAAATGGATTTTAAATATAATGCAATTCATAGTTATCCTGTCGGATCATATATATATATATAGATATATGTGGGTGTGTGTGTGTGTGTGTGTATGTATATACATGTATATATCTATATATACATGTATATATGTGTATGTATGTATGTATATATATATATATATATATATATATATATGTGTATGTACGTATATATATATATATATATATATGTGTGTATGTACGTATATATATATATATATATATATATATATATGTGTATGTACGTATATATATATATATATATATATATATATATATGTGTATGTACGTATATATATATATATATATATATATATATATATGTGTATGTACGTATATATATATATATATATATATATATATATATATATATATGTGTATGTACGTATATATATATATATATATATATATATATGTGTATGTACGTATATATATATATATATATATATATATATATATATGTGTATGTACGTATATATATATATATATATATATATATATATATATATATATATATATATACATAAAGGCATAAATATTAACCCAAATTACAATACTTCTAGGTTTTATGAAATACATTTCGTTAATATTGCCTAATAGGGTTTATTTAGAGATTTGCTCATAATACTTTTCTAATCAAGAGGTATGTTCATGTCTACATTTGTATTGAAAATTACTCAAGGAAGAAAGGTGATCAGTAGGTGGTTCTATGGAGCAAGATATGTTGGCAATATCAGGAGCCAACAAAATGAAAAAGAATATCTTTATACAAGGTTCAGCCAAAAAGGGCAATATGTAATGCTCAGACTGTAATTTTTATTGTAGGAATTACTTTATTGATCCAAAATCTATACATTTGGAAACCAAGAAGTTGATCCTCGAATACATAGTTCAAAAGTTATGGATATTTATGTGAATTGAATGGCAATATTAAAAAACAACCAAGGTGCACTGATGCCATTGATCCATACCTGAAAATAATCAGTAGGAGTAACTATATATATACATATATATGTATACAAAGTTCCATGCTTTAAACCAAAAGTGCACTATTTTTTGGTCCATCTGACCTCACTTTATGGTAAAAATGAAAGTCTTTTTAAATAAAGAAGTAAAAAACAGAATCAAGATTGGGTTCAAAGAATACCAATATCTGAGAAGAAAGTTGAAAAAGTAGAGCAGGAAAATTTTTCCAAAATTGAATGTACTTTTAGATCATGGAAGCATTAATTTTCATGTCATGATAATGAGTAGAGTCTATTCTTCACAAGATCAAAGGTTATTGAGAACAGAAAGTGGTTTAACCTGTGAAATAAAATGGAGAATAAAGCATTCAAAAATAAATTTAGATCTCGATTTGAAATGTGAAATAGTCCAAGATAGAATTTCAAGAGAGAAAAGAAATCAAAGTAATTAAAGTGAATTGAAAATGAAAGACTTTAAAATGAAATGGACAAAAAACAAAACAATAATTCCAAAAACACAAAAACAAAGAAACAACAGATCAAAAGTGAAATATTTACACATAGAAAATAATCTTGAAAATAATTAAAAGAAAGTAGTTTGAAAGATATTTAAAAACCATGTAGAATTAAACTAAAAATATGATAAAATAAAAATCACTTAGAATCGGTTAGCTTGAAATGCATAGAACTAAAATACAATTAAACCGGACTAAAAATGAAAGAAATTAAAATATAAATGAAAGATATAATGGAAAAGAGAGAAATCAAGTATGTAAATACGAATTGAGAAAACAGATCTGGTTTGTTACCAACGTCAGTTGTTGTGTTAGGGGTGATCAATTGAAAAATTGAAAATTGATCAAGTGATGATCAATAAATGACATATTTTTTCCACTTTTTTTGGCAGTATTCACTAAAAATTTGAATTTTCCCTGTAAAAGCCTGAACATTGCCAGACACAAACTAAGGGGTCAATTTTAACATTCCTGACATAATAAAGAATAAAGGTTCAGCCAACTTGTTCCATTAGTGCAGCCTGTACAAGTAATGCATACATACATAGCCAGCCAGCCAGGCAGAATCACTTAAAAACTGAAGAAATCTTGGTTGACATTTCATCATATAATCAGCTTTTTATGGTTACTGAATTTTCACTATTTATCTGTTTGAACCATTGAAATCAATTTGGTTATTTTTTTTAAAGTCTAACAAAGTGCTGTCAAAACTTTTCTATTGGTAACATACTTTTTGTTACACACTACATAAGTTGTGTAAGCCCAGCCAAACATGTCTTCCCTACAGTTCAACTTACACAGGGAAAATATCATTAGAAAGATATACAAAATTATTCTTAATTTAGCAACACACAGTTAGGAAAATTTTGATCTAAGATTTTATCAAGTTACATTATTTCTGCTACCATGATTAAAATCAGATTCAGACAAAAGATTTATGTAAGAATCAAGTCTTACAGGCGAAAATAAGGAAATCTTGAAGATCAACTGAACAATCAATTTGGGTCAAAGCTTCATTTCGTTCCTGAGAAAATAATCTGAAATCTGGAAAAGGATGCTGGTATAATTAATTCTTGATTTTCTTTGTACAACTTTATGTCAAATGAACAAACCGTGAAGAATACCATATGTTGTGTGCTAAAATGAATATTACTTTTTATTCTCTAATATCAAAGTGGTGAATAAACAATGTGCATGGAATTATCTGCCATAATTTTGAAATTATCCATTTAAATCCTGGATTACATTCAGCGTTTATGACTGAAAAAATAATATTGCAGTTTCTTTTGTTCATTTTTGCCAAAGTTTTTAGATTTTAGTACGATGTGTTGAAGTTCTGGAGTCACCAATGTGCGAATGGTTGAATTATAGTGTAGTATATTTATAAAAGGAGATAGTTTATTTCACTTGCCCTATGACCTCCTCCATTCTATATCTTGGTAAATTATCCACTTTTCATTGTTCATCACAATTTGTTTTAAAAAATGCCAAATTTAATTATGGCCCAGTAGGTTTTTTTCTGCTTACCTAATGCCAAAGCCATGCATCAAAACGACTAAACTAAGCGGATGAATATGATTTTCAACACTTGCTTTGGATATTTTGAGTATGTTGACAATTTCATATATTAGGTTGTTGCAAAAGAAATTGCAGTTTTTATTATTTCAAACTCCAATGCTCATTTTGGAATAAACTATTTTTAACTATATTCATGGAACATCCCATTTTAAAGTGTGAACTTTAGTCTATTTTTTTAGGCTGAATGATTTTTTTTTCACTATTAGTTCTGGTTCATTTGAGTCTGACAAATTAAAAATGGAAAAAAAATGTAAAGTGAAGCAATTTCGTTAAGTTTGAAATGGGATGTAAATCAACAGAAAGAGCTCACAACATCAACCAAGTATTCAGTCAGGGGACCATTGGAAAGCAAAAATTCTTGACAAAGTAGTGCCACATAAGATGAATAAAAAGTTTTTTAAATTTGCCTTCATGACATCTGCTTGACACTTCTTTTGGGAAAAAAGCAAAAAAAACAATCTATTTCTTGATCACATTGTGAAATGAGACAAAAATAGATTCTGGTCAACAACTGCTGGTATTTCACACTGGCTGCACAGAAATGAAGCATCAAAACACTCCCCTAAACCTAACCTGCATTAAGAAAAGATTAAAGTTACTGTTCAGAGGTCAGCAACTGGAATCATCCGTCAACACTTCTTGAATCCTTGTGAAACCATCAAAAGAAAGAAGTATTGCCAGGAAATTGACAAAATGTACCAAGAACTGCATTGACCTAACAAGACCACTTTTGAAGAATTCATTAGTTCCATATCTTGAATAATGTCTTGATTTGATTGCTACCAAGGCTCATCCGCCAATGAAGAATAGATCAGTGAAAAATTTGTCCAGCACAAAACTTTGCGAACTACTTTTGACACATTTCATCATTTGCAATACCTTCTTCATAAACAGCAAAAATCTTTTTGCATTTGAGTCACTATCTTCCTTTCTTCGATAAAAACACATCATTTGCTAAGAATGTCGCTTATTTATTTAAATCTTCAATATAAGAATCAATAAGTACAAATACAACAATTTTGACACGGAACAAAAAAGGCACTCATTCGTCCAAATACAATCAAGAGTGATTTTTTGGGTGTAGTTAAAACTAAAATCTCCTACTGCCATCAAACAAAAACCACACAACAAACATTTCAGCCAACCCAATACAAAATATTGTTACTTGAACTGCAAGATGCTATTGTAAGCCTGTTTTAGCGATGTCATTAGTAGGGACAATACTAACATCAGAAAATAGCAAAATGCACTTGTGTTAGTGGTCGGCTTTGAAAAATGCTACAGGCTAAGTATCTTTGCCCTCGTGCTTTTAGTCTCTTAGCTGCACTCAGTAAAATCAAGCAACTGCAAGTAGTTGTGTATATGCCATGCGTGTTTGGAAGCTCTTGATCAAACTTGACCTATAATCTCTTGGCTAATGGTTGGATATTTTATTATCTCTTTTCTATTTTTGAAAAATGGGATGTGTTGCTCTTTTGAACAAATGGATTGAAAATGTTTTGCTGGATACTGATCAAAACTAAGAAAACTGAGAAAAAAGTACGAGCTATAAAGTAGATAAATTTATCGAATGAATATTGCTTTTTAAGGACTAGTATTGAACACATCACTGTAGATATTGTTTAAAAGGAAATGGAAGGAAGTGCAATGCAAAGTTTTTACTGAGCCTTTGAGAAGGTGCGGGGGTGTAGTGGTGCCAGAGTTGGCCAAAGTGCCACTCTAGCATCCCAGTAAAGAAAAAATAAAATAGCCAAAATGAATGAATATGATAAAACAAATTTCCAAACTACCCAAAGGGTTACTGCTCTGTGCTGTTAACATTTGTAACTTCCAAAGTACAGTTAGAGAGTTAGGTTATAGGGAATGGAATACATTTTGTCAGCTCCGGCCTCTTAAATGTTAGTACTACACCTCTATATAAATGTGTGCATTTTCAGGTAATTAGATATATATTATGTATAGGTATTTATTATCCTAAGCCTAATCTGGCAAAAATACCCAAGTGTAAGGACCCCATTGTGGCTCACACTCACTGAAATAGCTAACCATCAAAAAAGTATGTATTGGATGTATAAAATGAAAGCTTGCCAAGTTATACTTCTTCAATCTTCAAATCTATATAAGGAAATGTAAATGCTAATATCAAGGACAATACCCACTATTCAAAATTACTTCCCTTTCATCTTTAAGTGAATTTTTTAATTTGTTTTTTATTTGATCTGATATAATGAATTTTACAAAATTTGTTTCCCCCACTAGAGAATTCTGCAGTCAATTATAAGTGATATCAAGCAGTTTATGGATTTGAGAGTTAATTTTTACTTAACGTCCAACAATAGCTTCATCCATCCATCCATCCATCTTTCTCCCAACCAACTTTATCAGATCACTGGAGCCTAACCAACGAGCCAAGTGGACTACAAATTTTTCTCTCTTTGAGTATCTATGTACTATCTTGTGTGTGTGTGTCTGGGTGTTCTTGGTCATATTTTTGGGGGCTGCAATGAAGATTTGCATGATTATACCCCTAGGCACCATCTGAAAACGTGTTTCTGTCTTTTCTGAAAAGTACTTTTTTTAAAATCTGTATCATGTGGTCATTTTTGGATCAACAATGTCCAAATCTTATGCTGATATTTCCAAGATGATTTTTGATAAAAGATCTATTTTTTAATACAAATCTTTAGATAATTATTAATCAATTTGATTAAGGCAATCATCATGATAACACCAATATTAGTACACTAATGTTTAGTATTAAGAATATAGTTACACTAGCTGTCAGAGGGATAAAGAGAAAACTTTTAATAAGACTGAATCAGTTGATATTCATAATAGCCTGACATATACTGAATATGTTTAGCATTCTATACACAAAACATTATTGTAACCAATATACTACTAAACTTTAGATTATGATGCTCATTATTTTGTGAAGATGATCATTTTCAAAGTTGATTTTGTCTTTTAGATTCGAACTAAAGCACAAAGCATCAGCCGATAAAGCAAATAATCAAATTATTTCTGTTTATGCATTTGCTTATATAAAGATAATAAACAACGGATTAACTCTTAAATTCATGAGAAAAATGTTTTCAAAAAGAGGATTAACTACTGATTAAAGTTACCTCCCTTCAAACTTTTTTGGTAATGATTTTCTTCTTTTTTTCTTTTCTATTTTATTTACAGAAGAATCCCATTAATTGTTTTATTCTATTCATGGAAGAGTTCCACTGTCAGTTAGGAGTGGTCTCAAGCGGTTCATGAAATTGAGAATCAATGACTTCCAAGAGTATTAGATATCATTACTCAATATAAGAGCTAGTTTCAGAATGGGCATTGGGCAGAAAATTTATTTCACAGAATGAATAAGAATAAGATATAAATTGCAAAAATTGTTCAGCATATCAAGTCAATGATCCCCATGGCTTATTCTGATTTAATTAGGACTAATATCCATATCATCATTTAGATAACATTATTCATGGTTACTCCATGATAACATAAGAATATACCACCTGGTAAGTATCATGATTGATAGAAGAAAAAATACAGATTCATCAAAACAAACCAATAGATATCAAAAGCCTGAGTTCAATCTGTGAATGCAGTATTATATTAAAGTCCTGAGATCTGTGTGGTAGTTGGTAATTTAATTTGTTTCTAATCTTGTTAGGGAACTTCTTTATGATTATGGCATGTGCAGTAGTTTTTTGGAAGCAAAAATAATAAAATATTTATACTGAGTGCTCTTCATGTTCTAATCAGGCCATGACCCATTTCAGGAATGCGAAAAAGTCATTTAATTTAATACATCAAGCAGAAGTATTATGCACTTGAAACAAAAAAAAGGGGAATAAATATAAAGAAATAGATAAAAATGACTAGAAAGAAAAAAGAGAGAGAAAAAATGATGATGAGTTATGAAAGCAAAGATAATAAAGAAAGAAAAAAGAAGGATGAAGTAAAAGGGAGAAAAGAGGTTTGAACAAGAGGAAGAATGAAGTTGATTGAATTATGGAAATGAAGAAAGGAAAAGGTATGAAGTAAAAGAAAGAAAAACTGGCTTCAGAGGAAGAAAAAAGGGGAAGAATGAAGTATAATGAATTCTGTGAACAAATAAAAGAAACAGAAAAATTTAAAAGAAAGAACTAACTAAGAGAATGAGAAAAAGAAAACATTTCTTTAAAATTGAACAAGACTAAAGATTAAGGTAAGAGACAGAACTACAACAAAATCCTGTTGGGTAAGAAAGAAAAGAGAAAAAGATAACTGAAATTAAAAAGTGAGAAAAGAAATTAAACTGAATTAAGAAATTATTATTCTCTGCTTATGCCCTCATCAAGGGTGTTGCCAGCTCAGCTCAGCCATGATCATGGTACCTGGTATTGCCCAGAGATCACCCATCTAGGTACTGACTAGGCTCAACATTGCTTAACTTTTGTAACATCACTAAAACCCGTGTATCAAACATGATTTGGGCATAATCCTCAAACCTAATCCTTGTGCTGAATGCTTAGCTGAAAGGCATTGAGTACCATTTTCAAGCTGTTTGGTATACCGTGACGGTGGAGTGATATTCTAGAGAAAAATAGACTGGTATGAGAGAACAAAACGAAAAATGAATCATCAAGAACAAAAAACAAAAAGGAAAAGCTAATCAGAAAGAAGGTAAGAAGTATCAGTAAATACAAAATTAATTCAAATACCCAAATACTCTTGCAACATAAACAGCTCTAAATCATATTAGGCATTGATGATTTTCATCTTCATTTCATAAAGAAACAAATAAGCCACTAACATCCTGATCACAGACATTAGTGGCCGCATAAAATACTAATCTAATCATAGTGCAGAGTGTTCCAGTAATTAGACAAGAAAGTGACAATATTTTGGCGGGAAAATTGATTTGCTTGATAATTTTAAGGAATTTCATTAGTCCATCACTGCCACATTTGTTTAAAACATTTCATATTGTCTAAGATTGGAGAAGAAGCAGAAGAGAAAGGAAAATGGCTTTGATTAATTTTTGGCCAATCAAATTCTTTTCTTTTAAAGTGGAGGAAAATTATCCCTTATTGTTAGATTTTCCCTTTCTTTTTTTTAATCACTTGTTTTCTCATTCTATGAGTCTATGATTGCCTTGTCATCGGATAGGTGAGCATGCTGGTCTCGTAAACCATTATTTTAGTGTAGAGAGTTTAATCCATACTGGGTACCCAATATTTACAGCATTCCCCAGGTTAATTAATATCTAAACGCACACACATACACACAGATTTTATATATATATACACACAAATATTGAGTGCTTTACAAGATGACATGATGCATCATCTCCTCTGCTGTTGAGTTCATAATGTTAGGCCAGCTTTTTGTGGTTGGTATGCCATTACCAGGAACGGAACCATGGAGGAGTCTGGAATCCCAACTCAGGCAAGGCATGATTTTAAAAAATTAATAAATCAATTAAGGATTTTAGAAGAGAGTAGACAGTTATTAAGCCAATCATCATGTTTAAATGTGTATAAGTTATTTTTAAAAAGGGGTTTTCTGCTCACAATTTGGATCAATCAATACGTGGGTAATATTCACAGATTTATTCATGAAATAATAATTTTTCTCCAATTGGACCCATCCCCTGCTAAAAGTCCTTGATCCACTCCCAGATATGGGATGCCTCGTAACTGCTTGTCTATTTGTACTTACAAGAGAACTGAAAGACTGGGGTGCATCACTGATACAAGTGGTGGTAATGGTTTGATACAAGTGGTGATAATGGTTTGATACAAGTGGTGATAATGGTTTGATACAAGTGGTGATAATGGTTTGATACAAGTGGTGATAATGGTTTGATACAAGTGGTGATAATGGTTTGATACAAGTGGTGATAATGGTTTGATACAAGTAGTGATAATGATTTAATACAAGTGGTGATAATGGTTTTCCCATGAGCCTTTATAAATGACATTACCAATGTTAATGCTCAGATTCCCTAGCTAAAGCACAATCTCTTTATGAAAATTTAGTATCCTGGGCAAGTGCGGAAGTCAGGCCCATCAAAAATAGGAGCCTGACAATTTGGAAGGGATTTGTTACCATAGAATGACTTCAGCATGAAGTTAAAGATATCCCTACCAATTTGAGAGAGCTGGAAAAGAGCTAATACAGATGGTATTTCTTACAACTGACAGACAGCCATATCTTGGTGGATATTCAACAGCAAATCAGAGTTAGCCTGTCAAAGATAGATAAATTTTCTCTAAAAAGTGTGCAGAAGATGTGTATCAGTACAGGCAATGATGGTGGCCATTGCAGACACAAGGTGTCACTAACAGCTGTTCAGGCTATAAAGAAGATGGCTGGTATTTACATCAGGAAATGGTTTGGGGTCAAATGAATAATGAGTTCCACATATGGTGTTGAGGCTAACATTGTGCCACTAGGCAGTTTGTTGATCAAGGATTTGAAGACTGTAAAAGTGAGATTATATCTAATCTCATGGGATTTGGAAGGTCCTGTGGTTCAGGAGCTTTGACTAGATATGAAGACTGCAAGAAAATGAAGGATAGCTCAAATAGTAGAAGAGGAGGAGTAGCTAACTGGAATAATCAGAACAATGTAAATTGACCGAAGGTCATGGTTTTGTTCTAAACAGGGTGAGTGTAGCAAATGAAAACTGTTTATAGAGAAGATGAAAACCTGGAAAGATACTCCTCAATGGATTGACAGAAATTACATGTTTTTAACCAAACATGCACTAGAGTTGCATAAGATTAACACTTGAATGATGACACGAAAGCATTTGTGTAAATGTTCAGGAGAAAAAACTGAAGTAGTTCCAAGAATTTTTTCTTTCTGTATATATTTTGAATCATGAAATGACATGATTTTTTGACTTTTGCGTCGATTGAACAATGCTACTTTTATGCGTACATCATAATACTTTTATCACCGAGACAATAGTATGGTATCCCCCCCCTGCCCTCAAACTGCTTAGATACCCAATAGGCAATGATTTTATACAGAACAGGAAATTAGAAATTTTAACGTTGAGGAAAGAATAAAATGTTCTTCAAAATATTTTCCATCAAATTCAAACCTAGGACCTGAAAGATATCCATAAATTTCCATGTATTAGAACAATATACAGCATTAATTTGATTGGTTACTTCTCTGGAAATCTTCTGAACCTGCTAAAACTGTGAACATGGATGTGATATCTGAGGTACAACTGTTCACACAGTGAAACATGTGGACAATTCTGCTCAGGCAGCAAAATCTATGAGTCAAACAAAGTATGATACTTGGGCAATAATGAGGATGATGTTCAAAAATATAAGATTTGGTAGATAAGTTTTGATTAATTTTTGAGTTTTCCTAATCTGATTTACACAATTTGTTTCTATCTTCTTATATACATAGATGGAAGGGACTGCTGCATGTGACTTTTATGGTGATTCTGATTCCTTAGAGAATGTACCTGTTGATTCTATATGAACCCTATCACATTATACTTGAGAGAACAATGGGGTTATCAGGGGCCAGACCGAGGGTTTCTGGTGCCCTAGGCAAGCTAAAATTTGTCGCCCTCTGAATCCTGACTGAGTTAGTCTTTGGGCATGAATTTTCTTTGATGATAGTTTCTCTTAATTTCACCTCAACACAAAAAAATTAATAGAATATTCCTAAAAATTTGACTTTACATCAGGGAATTTTCTTATTTTGACTGTTTCTTTTCTGCTTAATATATACTTTCCAACCTTTGTATTTGGAAAACCTTACCCTGTAAGAGACATAACAGATGCCTCCTAGCGATTGGTGCCCTTGGAAACTTCCCTTCTTGTTGGTATTTATGGTCTTATACCTCTTGACTGTGGCAGTGGTGAGCCAATTTGACCAATTCAATTATATGGCTTAGATATTTCATCTGGCAGAAATGAATTTGGTATGAGGAGGGGAGTTTGGGATTTCAATAGAGGGTGTAGTTTTATCCGGCTAAGACTTTTGCCAAACAGCCGCAGTGGATTGGCATGTGTTGTTGAACTTGGACTCACAGTATGGCATTCTCACAGTGATTTGTGTTCTTTTTCTCTGACCAAGCATGGTAATATGGTCCAAGAAAGTTTAGGTTATTTTTTTTATTTACTGAATCAACTTTTCTTTGTGAATATCAGATGAGCCTCAAGAAATATGACATGAATTGAGAGTCGGTTATTGTCTGGAATGTTATATATTACCTGAGGAGATTAGATCCCAAAGCTTTTATTCCAGTTTGTGCACATATTGAACGTCTCTGCAAGAGTTAAAAGTCAATTAGAGAGCTAAGCCATAGAAGATAATTCAGCTTGCATTTGAAGTGTACATAATCAGAAATTAACGAAAGAGGATATGCGCTTCGGTATTTATCTACAAGGTATTTAATGTGACGGAGGGCTTGGTATAGCATTCTTTGTACATCAGCAAAAATCTTAACACTTAAAATTATTGGTGAAAATTGGAGTATTGGCTAAAAAAGGGGCAATAGCATCACGTTATGTGGCTATGACAATTATCATTGTGGCTCAGTGGTAGGGTGTTCACCTCTGGTGTAGTAGGCAATGGTTCAATCCACCAGTCACACCAAAGACTTTGAAAATGGTACACAATGCCTCCAAGTAATCAGCACAAGGACAAGGATTCAGGAATCTCTCCTCAGGGCTAAGAGGTCATGGCCAAATGATGCTAGATACACTGATTCTGATAAGATCACTGGTTAAGCAACACCAAGCCTGGTCAGTACATAGATGGTTGATCATTGGAGAATACCAGGTGCTGTAAGCAGGATGAAGTTTTGACAGGCTTGGTAAGCTGGGAATGGTTTTTACTAACAATTGTCCATGAGTACCCTACCCTGTGATACTCTCAAAGCGGAGAACAAAAACATAAACATGCGGCTATGTATCTGTGTTGCTATTCAGCAGTGAATCTAAGTATCCATATGACACTAAACATGTGTGAAGCTGATCAAAATAGTAGGTTAGTTGAGATGGATCTAATCCAACAGTCCTATTTTTTTGTCTTTATTTTGTTCACAGTCTACCAGGCCTGTAGCAGTCAATCATCACTTAGTTGGTCAGTGACTTTGTGTCCTCACTTTTGATTCGTTTACTCATTCGATCATTCTGTTTGGGCCAAGCCAGTTTATGCGTTCAGGAGAGGGGGAGGATAGGCTTTTTGTTAGTATCGTAAAGAGATCAGTTCCCATCAGGAGATGATTAATGAAACTACTACAGGTGGCTCTCTGCAGGATCATCAGCTGATTATGGCACCTGGTATTTCATAATGGTCACCAATCTAGGTACTGACCAGGCTCAGCAATGCTTAACTTTGGTGATTGAATGAGAACTGACATGCTTAACTGGATATAGTACTTAGTGTCTTTGAAAGTGGAAATAGCTTTATGTTGTGGATGTGGCCAAATAGTACTGTACTGCCATTTCCTTACTGGTTCATAAAGGAATCCAGTCTTGGGAGAGGTGGAGATGGCACATTGCTCAGTATAATGAACTTGCAGGGAGAGAAAAACAGGGTTGTTAGGACTGAAGGTCTACCCTTCTTCCACTGATTTCACCTAGCCGCTTTCTATTTGGTATCAATATTGAATTCTTGAATTATCAAGGTAATCAAGAATCATCATTTTATTAGTTATAGGAGCAACAAATCATCAGAGTTGGAATGACAATAGAGGTCTTATGTGTTGAACTATTTTTCTGTCCTATGCCTTTTCTAATAGTATTCCAGTACATATTCTACTTCAGTAATTATTGGTTAAAAATGTTTTTAGCACATTTTTTTCCATTCCTCTCTGGACAAAGTCACACCATTATGAAGCAGTTTACATCAGATGAGTAGCTGTGTGAGTATTACCAGAGATAACACTAACAAACACAGCTTCTAGCTAAAGGTTGTCAAAGCAGCAATGAATCGAATCATTGTTGTACATTGTTCTTATATATGAAAATTTATGGATATGTTTCTGATTTGAGATTTGAACTTGATGGAAAATACTTTTCAGGACACTATTTTTTTTTTCCCCACAATATTAAAATATCTAATTTCCTGTTCTGTATAGAATCATTGCCTATCAGATGTCTAAGAAGTCAGGGGAGATACTCTACTATTGTCTAGGTGATAAAAGTATTATAATGCACATATAAAAGTAACATTGTTCCATCAACACAAAAGATAAAACATCAACTGTCTACTGATTTCACGATTCAAAATATAGACTAAAATAGATTATTACTCTTGGAACTTTTCCTTTAAAACATTTACATAAAGACTTTTATGTCATCATTTAAGTGTTAACATACTGATCAGTGCTTAACTCCAGTTTGGTAGGCCACAGTTCAATCTATAGCTGACTCTTATTAAAGACTTAAAGGTCACTCTAAGAAGCACTCAGTACAGGAACTGTTTGATGAACCTCTCTACGATGGCTAAGAGGTTATAGCCAAATCATGTTGGATACACTGGTTCTTGTAAGATTGTGAGTGTCTGCGTCTGGCCAGTATGTAAATAAATGACCATTTGGCCACAGGAATATGCTGAAAAAAGCATCAGTAGGCCTGGCAAGCCAGATGTTGGTCTTGCAAACAATTATAAGAGGATATAAAAGGAGAATGATCATACAAACATACATTTGCGTTTGGTGGAAAACATTGCATTTCTATTGGATAATACCACCATTGAGAAAGATCCTATTTATCTGTAGTAATAGATTTTTTTTGATTCTACATTATAAGCATTGCTGTAATCAAAGAAAAAAAATTCCATTCACTAATCCAACACGGCAGTTCCTTTATGAGGATTCATAAAGATTCTGAGCCCTTTCAGCTTGAAAAGAGGGTATGACAAGGTGATACCAGCGCATCCAAACTCTTTACAGCCAGCCTCAAGAGGATCTTCCAAAACCTAGAGTGGGAAAAACAAAGGAATCAGAATAGATGGCAAATACCTAAGCAACCTCACATTTGCTGAGAACCTACATGATCTCCAAAGAATGTCAGACAAAGCAAATGAAGGAAGTAGGCCTTCGCATGAACTTAAATAGAACAAATGTCATTTACAACTAACACATTGAGGACAAAGATGCAATGATCAGCATAGAAAATGCACACCTGAAAAAAGCAGACACTACATCTACCTAAGATAGGGAATCTCCTTGAAATCTTTGGAAGAAAGAGGATATCAAGCAAAGAATCACTCTAGTGGAGCAAGTGGAAAATCCCATGAAGCCTAAAAAAAAAGGGTATACAACAAATGCATCCTCCTGATAGTCACCTATGGAGCTGGAAAATAGAATCTAACCAAAAGAATGACCCTCAAGCTAAGAACCATGCAATGCACATAAGAGAGAATTATGCTCCACATCACATAGAGATATTACAAGACAGCACAGCACATAAGAGAAAAAACAGGAATCAGGGATGTAGAAACCATTAGAAAACTCAAATGGCAATGGGCTGCCCTTGTTGCATGAATAGTGGATAAACGTTGGACATCATGACTCACAACATGGATCCCCAAGGACCATATGTAAAATTACAGCCAGCAAAATATGAGATGGCAAGTTGAACTAGACACGTTCAGAAAGTATTGGCTCTGTGACACCAATGATAGAGATCTCAGAAAATCTTGGGGAAGGTCTACATCCAATGACTGACACTATGATGATTACATTCAGTTTGTACACCTAAAGAAGACTGTAGAATGGATCAGCCGAAAAATCATGTGATCAACATAGACAACAAGAATAAAGGATGAATTGTCAAAATTCTCTGTGTTCTGATGACAGAGGTATACTTCAAAAAACCTGATTGCTTATCTAATAGATAAGAAACTGTCAATATTTTTGGCAGGTATTTGTTGTGGATGGTTGCCAACACTTGGTTTGCATAGATTCTGTACAGTTGACTTGAAGACCCAATCAGTTGTTTGAAAAAAGAACCCAAACAAATTCTTTCAGCTGAATTTTTTGCACATGTTTTGCTTCTGTCTTCTCTTATCTCTTTGAAGATTTTTCGGTTGGATTTCTTAGGACTTTTATTACTGTTTTTACTTAGGCTCTCCTTAATGCTTTTATTTTTAAACCCTGGAGCTATGTTTTTTTTCCTACAGACAATAAAGACATTCCATTCTTTTGTAGTCTTTTCTCAAGTTCAAATCATAGGTACTCTAAAAGGCAGGTGCACAGCAAGGGAATCTAACATCTTAGTTGGATATTTGAGCCAATGGTCATGGGAAAATAACAGAAACAGTGATTTTATGCAGTATAGTCAGACTTTTTTCTTGTCTATGTTGATTTCTCTAACAGTATTCCAGCCATACAGGCTCTGTCTTCATTCAGATGTTTGAGGGTTCACGGTTGGAACATAATGAAAGAAATACCAGCATAGACAACAAAAATAGTTTAACTAGACAATACACAATTACTGCTTCTGTTACTACAAACAATCATTAAAACACCCTATCTAACAGAAAAAAAATGTTTGGTTAGTCACTCAATACAAACCAGTATATGACTAACATCTTTTGGCAGCATGCTGTGTTAGGGGTGATCAATTGAAAAAAGCGGTGATCAATGATGAAATTACTTCTCTTACCTTTTGTTTGGCGGTGATTGCTAAAAATGTTTTTGCATAAGCTTACATTGTAAATTGACCCCACAACTGAAAACCTATTTTCAGGCTTGGGGAATTTTTAACAAAAAAATATTTTTTCTAGACGTAATGAGATTAAATGTTCAAAATTTGAGCCCTCTAACTCTATTGGTACAGTCAGTATACATTACACATACACAGATCGTTAGCCTGGCCAAACTACTTGAAAACTGAAAAAAACCTTTATTGCCTGGAGAACAGTTCTGGTTTGTGGTTGACAGTTTCAGACAAATGGCCAAATTCACCAATATGAGATGTGATTAAGTGGAGAAGGCATATTCTCTGATCTACAAAATTATTAATCAGGAGGCTCTGTACTTCTATGTACAAAACTGAATGAACCATTTGAGGCTTTACTTTTTCAAATTCTGAATATATGATGAGTCAAAACATAACCAGCATTTACCTTTTTTTTTTTTTACTCTGCAGTACAAAAGAATGGTCAGCATATTCCTGGGTTATTCAGTTCCTTGTTCGACTGGAGAGGAAATTTAATCCCTTGTTCAACCTCCCATATCCTCTCCTACCAAGCAGTAAAGACCTTCGAACCAGAACAACAAGTCCAAGTTGTGTTTTTACAGTCATACCGCAACAACTGAGACGAAGATCACCAACTTTTCTCAAATCAGAATTATTACACAAGGCTAAAAATGCAGTGGATAATTCTCACTTGCAAATGAAAATCAATACTGCATTTACTGCACTGAAATGCATAAGATGGAAACATGCAAAGATTGTTGAGTCTGAAGCCAGTGATTATCTTATGCTGTCTAATCTGTAATGGTTATTCATGTTCATCTGTGAAGTCCAAGCTGTGATGGTGTTTCCCATTCACTTTTAGCATCTATATTAAAATAATATGATTTTTGTTTGTATGTCTATGTTATTATAAAAGAGCAAAACAGCTCGTCATTGGTTTGGTTTTATTAGTGCTACATCTTCAAAATGCTATAAATGGTGAATAATGATACGAATTGGGATTATTTGTAACTGCAACATTATATTTTAGGAGGGGGTTCTATTTATGATATTACTATAATTCTGAATAGGACCCTTACTTTGTATAGAGACGCTGCAGCATTGTTAGAGAATATTGTGACATCATAAGAGAAAAACATGTTTTAAATATATTTTTCCTGCATTTTTTCTCAATTTTGGGGTCAAAAGTCAAGGGAAACTGAGGGGTAATTTTTTTCTTTTTCAGAGGTCGAAATTGAGAGGGGAAATTTTTTCCTCTTTCAGGGGTCAAAATTGAAGGGATACTAATTATTGGTAGTTCCCCTTGTTTATTTATTTATTTGATAATATAGATCAGATATGAGGGAAGTGACTAGACATTGAACTCAATGATCAGCTTGGACTTCACAGATGAACATGAATAACCATTACAATTTTAGGGTCATTTTCTGAATCATGTACTCCTCTAAATACATTCTTTTTTATTTTATTCCCTTTTTGCAGAGACAAGACTGTTTCATTATATATAGCAAACTGTATTTTCTTTTATTCTATCAATCAATTTTCAACTTCAAATCTTACTGAGAATTTTTTCTCCGTTATTTTTAATAGCCTTCATTTTAGTTTAATTTCAATAAAAAATGTCATCATTCTCAGTCATTTTCTATATTTTGTTATATAGCAAAATAATCTTTCTATCATTCCAAATTATTTACAGCAATAAACAAAAATCCTTTCAAATTGAGAATGATTTTAAATCATGTTATATTTTCTGCAGAGAGTATAATCTGTATTATTGATACAGAATCATGGTACTTAGCTGCTAAATACAAAACCCATAAAACAATTTCTCTTTTGAAATAATGTATAAAATTTTATACACGATCACTATTTATCAATTGTGATCAACATATTTGAGTCAAAAAAGAAAGTTATGAATTATTCTTCTTAATTTACAGCTTGAGTCTATTGATTTTTCAATTTTTAAAAATTTTTGTAATCAAACAATTTTTTCAATATTTGAATGCTGTATAAAGACAACTAATATTGATTGATTAGAAACATTTTAAAAAAAACAATTTTATTGAAAAATTAATTTTGGACTTACAAGTACCGCCAAGACATACAGGTCCAAAATTATTTGAGAAATCATGTAGTGCTCAAAAGTACTGTTAGCACATAAAGGGTTGAAGCACTTCTTAGGCATCTGGATTTATTGACAGACAAAATTGAACAGAGAATTTACCATTCCCAGCTGAATGCCATTCTTAGTCAGGTGGGTCAAATATTGTCATTATTTTGCATCGAGCTAGAGGGATCATACATATACTTGGCAAGAATTATATTGTCCATAATGGCATGGCATACCAAGAAAGATTAAAATCTATAAACTCTTCTTATTACACATAGACAGTTTGAGCCTCTGTGGCAGCTAGAGGGTGGGGCCAATGATTGAACTTGGGACTTTGTGATCTCTAGCAACATACCCTCCCTACTGAGCCCATCTCTAGCACTTAAGGCATTGGCATCCTCTCCTAATTCATCATTAGTGCAACTCTAGGGAGAGGCAAAGAGTGGATTTGATTAGCCCCCTCATAAAATGTGCACATACAGTCCAAGGACTCCAGATTTGGGCTGAGTCCAGCCTTAATTATTTTCAGCTTCTCCTTCTCCAGAAAAATTCTGACGTCAACTAATAAGGCAACCTGTCAATGAAATCTACCTCTACTTATTTTCTAGACTTAGGAGCCCTCTAATATGCAAAAATAAAAAAAATAAAAAATTAGGGGTTAAAAAAAAAAAAGCTGTCGAATTCATGAGTGAGGACTTAAAATACTGTCAGATCATCAGAGGCGAAGTAGGAAGATAATTGCAGACTGGATCACGCAAGTTGGAACTGTTCCAATAACTTTTATATTTTGGGGAGAAGAGAGTTGTAGTAGTAGTAGTAGCAGGTGGGCCTTTTCAAGTAGAATTATAACCCTCATTTAACACAGACTTAGGATTTGGGTCACTTCAAACCAGTTTTCTTGTATGCAGCAATGGTTAAATGCACAGCCAATTATAAATGATGAATGTTCGAGGGGTTGATAAAGCTTTTTTGATGATTTTCGATCTGTGGCTTTTCTTAGCTGGTTTATACCTGGGGGAGATTTTTCTTCTTTCTGCATCAACTGACGAGAAGACTCGGATCAATTTAAGGTCAAACTCTCATACATATGCATGTGTGTGTATGATGTAAATATTCCCAACTTTTTCTTGTTCAAGCTAGTGCTTACGTGAAGAAATATCACCTAGTGACCCGAAGTACAAACTAGACTCTTCTAGCATACTTTCAGCTACTAATGTTTACATGGTGAACCATCTGTGAAATTATGAAAACTTCTCTCAAACAATGACACACAAAAATGCCGGAGGCTACTGTCATGACCTTCCAACTCAGATCTCTATTCAGAATGTTTCATATAGGATTCAGTATTTATTACATGCCGTGTTATTCAAATTGCTATGAATAGACAAACATCTTTGTATATTTTTGCTTTTTCTTACTTTTCTCTGGTGTTATTTGGAAAACATGAAGAGTTCTGACAAAGAGTTGATTGAATACTGCTCACTTGGAACTTTCCCAATGTTTTCTGATCATTGGTGATTGTTCCTTGTGCGGATTTTTACGCTCACTCTATGTAACTATCCATCTGAACGCTAAACTTTTCTTCTATCCAGATACCATCTTTAAGTACATCATATCAGCAGTTTGCCAATGCCTATTGTGAGATGTAAGCTGCAGTCAGAGCAATGAAATAGGCACACATAATTATAAAGCCATTGATATCTTGGGAGAACAAGCAAAGGGTAGTTGGATTGCACAACTTGAAGTTTGAAGCACAGATGTTTGTTGTAAAATATCATAATCCGAGAGCTCAGCGATGAAAATATTTCAGATGGACTTGATCAGAAAGATCTGACATTCTTGCAAAAGTATGTACATATCCATGGGCATTCACTGGCAGTTGGAGGGGACAAATGGGGTATCCCCCTACACAGATCAGGATTTCTCAACTAAGGCGAGCGGGGGGTGGGGGGTTCAATGTTAGAGCCTTATACTCAATAAGCAATAATGGTGCGGCATGATATTTTTATGTAACACAATGTTCTTATAAAAAAAAGATGGCATTTTTTATATGCTGGTAATAGGATCGCTGCTAAAATATACTCTGATTATATCCTCCCCAACTCCCCGAAATATATCCTTCTGCCACTCCCCCAACCTTGTAAAAGTAGCAGCAGATGCCCCTCTGTAAACCTACAAACATAGTTTAAATACATCCTCATTTTGTCAGAGAGTGAAGTCACAAAGAAAATAACTTAAATGATTGGAAGGGAATTGTTCCACAATCATTACAGTGAAATTATCTTTCTTTAAACTTTGGAAAGGGGGTAAATGTTTTCTGTTTCATCACACAACAATATTGAGTCAATGTAGACTTAAATTTATGGGTTTTTAAAGAACACAAATGCCAACCAACCAGCCGAATGGATTACAGATTCTTTTCTCTTTGCATGACTGTGTGTCTGTCCTTGAAAATTTGCTTGCGTACACCACTAAGAATGACCTAAGAAAACTTTTTTTTTCATTTGGTGCTGCGGGAGTTCCTCACAATACTACCAAATTCTGTTGGTTTCTCATCACAATGTGAAAATGCCTCTACCCAACGTAGGAGCCTCTTGATATTTCCTTGTTTCTGTTGATGACGGACAGCCTTGGCTGATTAGCAACAAAATCTTAGTATCTGACTTTGATAGAAATATTGTGGTTATCCAGGGAAGGGGATGATATTTGAAAATGTCCTTAGGCTCCCAATGGAGGGGGCTCCAAATAGCTCTATAAAAAGTAGCTTACCTCCTGCATTCCCACTGAGAAATCTGATTAAATGTTGGAGGGCCCTGCCCTCAAGGAGCCTACCCACCCCAGGATCCCCCAATGTCCAGTCATGTTTTATACTTTGGTCTCTTGAATCTTTATAATTTTTGTAGCTTATGTAAATGTGCCAAGTTGATATTTTTGTCAAAAAGAACCATCATTTAACAATGTAAACTTTTTTTGATTCAACTGATAAGATCAAAAGATCAGGATGTTCGATGGGTTAACATGATAGCAAGATGATATTCAGAATCTACTGAGAGATCCCAGTCTGTGCAACTATTGATCAATGCTGGTTTATAGTTTTCTGCATGTTTCCTTCTTTTACAAAATTAATTTTTACCAGAATTGTAGATGAAATTTTATTGGTAGCTTCACAAAACATTTTTGTAGACTCTGCAAGGACCTTCAGTGCCTTCTTGTATCTCTGTTTAGCTTTCTATAGAATGCTCACAACTAGTGAGGATGTGTTTGAGGCTAGCAGTCTTCCCACATTGGTCAGATCTTCCACAATTTAATTGGCATCAGTAGGATGTCGTATACATACTTCCTTCATGAGAAAACTTTCTTTTTAGGTTCATCTGTTTGATGTCACACCATGTAATTTGTGTTCCTTTGAGATTTTCCACCACATGCATCCATTTACGAATGATAACAGCTCAATATGGCAAGTTTCTTCTCTCAGCATATTTCTTCTGTCTCTTGTGGTCTCCTTTGACAACCAATGCTGTGGATGATAACATACACCGACTCTGCCTGCTGCCACAGCAGCAATCACTTCTTTCATCCCGAGGGATGATTCTGCCTCTTATGCCGCATTTTAAAAATATATATACATATATATATATATATATATATATATATATGATTTTTGTACTAATGTTGGATGAAAATATGTCCACATTGGTATTTTGCTGTATGAATATATAAATGGGTAATCAAAGATTTCAAAAGAATATAGGTTGTGCATTTTTTGTACTAACCTGTTGGAGGGTAGAATATGTCCATATTAGTATTTTGCGGTGTTCAATCTCAGATTTGCAGATAACATCGTTCTTTTTGTAGAGGACCTACACAAACTCCAACTAATGCTAGATGAACCTAACGAAGAAAGCAAAAAAGTGGGCCTACACATGAACCTCAGTGAAATCAAAATCATGTGCAACAATCATGTTGAGAATAAGAACGTAATTGTCAAGATAGAAAATGCAAAGAACAACAAATCTCCATGAGATCCTCAGAAGAAGACGAAATTAAGCGAATAATCACCTTAAGATGGCAAGCCTTCAGCAGAGCAAGCTCAACTTTCAAAAACCAGACAATCCCAATAATACTAAAAAGAAGAGTATACAACCTATGCATTCTCCAGATAGTCACCAATGGAGCTGAAACATGGAACCTAACCAAGAGAAGGACCTGCAAACTGAGAAGTATGCAATGTGTGCATGAGAGAGTCATGTTCAATCTTACATGGAGAGATCACAAGACAGCACAGTATATAAGGAAGAAAACAGGAGTCCGAGACGTCATAAAATCTATTGAAAAAAGTTAAATGGCAATGCGCGGGCCATGTTGCAAGAATGAAAGACAACCGATGGACATCAAGTCTCAACATGGATCCCCAGAGATCACATAAGAAACAGGGGTCGACAGGACACAAGATGGAAAGATGAATTAGACAAATGCAGAAAATCCTGGCTCCACGATGCCCATGATAGGGAAATGTGGCAGATCCTGAGAAAGGTCTATGTCCAACAACGGACATTAAAAGACTGAAGATGACGATGATGAAATGTGTGTGTGTAATCCAAGATTTTGGAAGAGTATTGCGAGGGCAATTTTATTTGAATTTTGTGTTGTGTTGGTTATTACATTTTGATTTTTTTTCTAAACCAGTTTGAGATGAAAATTTCGTAATTTGGTATATTGCAGCGTGAATATGTGAATGAGTAATCCAAGATTTTTGAAGAACGTAGGTAGTGTAATTCTAATTCAAATTTCAAGTTGTACTACATATAGATGAAAATAGGCCTTACACTAGAAAAAAAAGTATTTGGAACAAGTTCAAAATTCAGATAAGCTAATACAGAACTAATGTAACTCCTTTGAAGTTGTAGTTTTCAAAATGCAGGATTTCTGTAGATTATAAATATTCTTCCTTCCAAAACATATCTGTATTAAAATATGCTATTATTCTTTTGATATAAGTCAGTAAATAAACATTTAGATCTCTTGGGGGAGACTCTGAGGCCAGTATGATAAGAGAAATAAAAAGACAGAAAGGAGTTTTGAATAAAAAGCAATTTAGATATTTGAATGATTCCTTCATTATATCAGAATTATCCTTTAAAAGATATGATCTAAACTCAACTGCAGTTCAGAAGAATATGCAGGAGTTGTCGGAGACAGTTGCACAGTTTAATAGAATGTATTGAGTTGGGTCATAGTTCATCTACTACTTCAATATTGTGGAGTAAGATAGGCTACAGCTCATATATTTCAAACTTGGATTCCTGACTAGGTAGGGTCAAACATTATCTACTGCTTGAATGGAATTCATCAGAATGGGTCAGAAGTCACCTGCAACATCCTCTAGTAATAAAGCAATGTTTGGCTCATGTATCCAAAGTGAATGGACAATGAAGTCAGTGCAGGAAGTTGGTTGATAAATGGGATAATCTAACAAGTTCTTGACAGTGGTTTTATTAAATTATTTCATGATGAAGCATGGGATAAACTAATAAGAAGAGGATAGAAAACAAATGAATTGGACTAAGTGATAAATTTCATGAAGGTTACAACTAAAAGATTAATAATTTGAAATTACCCTATTTCCTGGCTGATGAGAGACTATCAGTGCTAAGATGCCAGGTATTATTTATAAAAAAATTTTAAGGATTACATAGTTTATGATAATGGGGTTCCTGAAGATTGGCAAACTCTTCCTTAAGATTTGACTTTTGATTCTTGAGACGCAAGGTGATTTTGGGGGCATTTTTCTAGAAAAAGCAGGAAATACAGTATTTAACTTTATAAAGATGTTTCAATAGTTTTGAAACATCATAAAGTTTCATTTTTTAACATGACAACATTACATAGCATGAATCTTGTTACCTGATGTTTGATTTAAATGGAGGACAATATTGTAGTTACTTTCTTGTGTTATTGAGGTTTTTTTTTCGGACATACAGTAATAATTTCATTTTGATTGACTGGGTATCTTCTTTGTCTCATGGTAGAATTAGAAATGTAACTCTGGCATCTTTAGTTTTCTGTTGTTCAGTTCACAGTCTATCCAAAATATTGGTCGGAGAGGTATGAAAGGTTAAGGCAGGGATGAAGGCTTTTCTTCAAACAAGGTAGCCATTTCATCAGAACAACTTTAACTGCATTTAAGAACCACAGGACCTGATTGGAATCAGCTTGCTGATTCTCCCCTCTGTCACACCTCCACTGTGGCTAGCTGGTTATCTAATAGATATGTTTTAACAGTCAAAGCTTTATAATCATATGTAAATAAATCACGCAAATTGATCCAATGCTTTGCTTTCATTGGACCATGTTTTAATATGCTGTATTATTATGATCTTTTCAGGTCAAGCCAAGCTTTTGAATACATCACAACACATTCAAATGAGTCAGTAAGAACAAAAATATGAATTTTAAAGAGTCTGGTTAGTCACTTTGTAGAAACCATCAAATGATCAACGTCTTTTGGCAGCATGCCTTGTTGTAGGTGATCAATTTAAAATTTGAAAAAGGGATTGATCAATGACTTGTCTCTCACCCCTTTTTGGGCAGTGGTTACTAAAAGTTCTAATTTTTCAAAAAACAAGTATGAATGTTACTGGGTAAAAGCCAAAGTTTTGCATGTGATCTCTGCGGATCCATGTTGTGAGTCGTGATGTCCATTGGTTGTCTGTCATTTTCACAACATGACAAACCGATTGCCAGATGAGTTTTTTAATAGATTTTGTGATGTCTCAGAACCCCCATTTTCTTACTGTGCTGTCTTGGGATCTCTCCATGTGAGTTTGAGCAGAATTCTCTCATGCGCACACTGCATGCTTCTCAGTTTGTGGGTTTGTCTCATGGTTAGGTTCCATGTTTCAGCTCCATAAGTGACTATCGGGAGAATGCATTGGTTGTATACTCTTCTTTTTAGGATTATTGGGATTGTTTGGTTTTTAAAAGTTGAGCTTGCTTTGCCAAAGTCTTGCAATTCTAGAATGATTCTCTGCTTGATTTCTTATTCTTTTGTTGATATCGTAGAGCTTCATTGTCCTAGGTAGATGTAGTGGTCAACTTTCTCAAGTCCTTTGAAATAATGATACACCAAAGTTTTATAGTTTATAATTTTTCCGAAATGGATACCAGTTGTACATTTCAAGACTTCTTAGATTAATTAGAATTCATCATCATCATCCATTGTTGGACATAGACCTTCCCCAAGATCTAGCAGACCTCTCTATCATGGATGTTGCAGAGCCAGTACTTTCTGAATTTGTCAAGTTTGTCTTGCCAATTTTTATTCAGGTGACCATTGTTTTGCATGTGATCATGAGGTATCAAAGTTGTGATTTTCGATGTTCAGCAGTAACAAAATCAATCTACTCAGAAGAATGTATAATAAGACATGACTCATTTGAGAAATGTTTGCAAGATTTTTTCATACAAAGAGATCTCTTATAATGAACAGACTATTCCTTAAAAATGTTTTCTCTAGAATTTCCAAAGTTCCTGTCCACTCAAGTTCTGATGAGAAAAGAACGTAACACAAGGTAACTTTAACATGAGAAACCTCACACGCTAATATGTGGAACAGGATCTGCCTCAAAAATTCTCTTTAGTACTTTCAATTATTGTATTGTGGACATCTGAACTCATGATTTGATTACCCTGATCCAGACTGTGCAGAGTGATGCCAAAGTCATTACATCTGCGCCAGTCTGGTCTGAAATTTCTAAGGTTAACTAAGTAATTATTATTTGAACACTAAAAGAGATTCATTATATTGCAAGAGGCAGCAAGTTCAAAAGTGAACTTCCAGGTAAAAATACCTGCATTTGCAGACTCAGCGATTCAACAAAGGATTGAAAGCTTCAGGGTGTGGTTCATTGTCTTCTTTTTTCTTTTTTTTTATTCTTTCCTTTCCTTCCAATTGTTCAGCGTCTCGATTCATTTCTTTTTTTTTTCTTTCTTCCCCCTTTTCATATTTTTGTATTTCCTCTCCCTCCATTCATATTTTCCTATTTCCTCTCCCTCCTTTTTTTTTCTCAATCATTCTTTTTCTCTCTTTACTTTCACTCTTTCATTCCTTGTTCCTTTTTTTGTCTCCCCTTTCTATCTTTCTTTCAGTATTCCTTCTTTCTTTCTTAGGAGAATAAACAATTAGTAAAATTCATTATACATTTATGGACAATCATTGCCAATTCTATTACTATAACAAGGGTGTTATGAACTTTACTAGATTGATTATTTGAGGGTTAGAAAACCTTTGCCTGCTTTTGAAATTAGATTTTTCCATATCGGAGAGAAACATAATATAATGTGTATGTATAAGTGAGGTATGTCATTGTCACTATAGAAACCATCTAAACACGGATGCAACCAAACAAAATTTGGTATACATACTCAATGGACCTAGGGGAATGTTATAAAGTCAAAGGTTTTCAGAACATATTTTTTTAAGATTTTAAAAGATCTCTCTGTGAAATTCACTATAAGAAGGTCTACTGGGTTTATTTTTCACTTCTATTTAACTATAGAGAAGAGTGGCAAATCCTGGGGAAGGTCTACATCCAACGGTGGATGTTGAAAGACTGATGATGATGACACAGGTACTTTAGCTTTTAAGTGAAAAATGAACCAAGTAGACCTTTTCACAGCAAATTCCACAGAGACACCTGTAGCAATGATGGAAATTCATAATTCTCCTGATCTACAAGTTTTCATCACTTTGAAGATGGAAAAAAATTACTTGATTGGAACAAACAAAAGTTTCAATAACGTTCACAAAATCTTCATTAATCTTCACAGTTAAACTGTTTAATTTAAGATTGTTGAGAAATTGCAGGAATTGAAAACTAAAAATACTTTATGTATAAACAATGCAAAATTAGGGAAAAATTAAATCTAAAGAGAAAAAAAATGAATGCAATCTTCAATTTATTCTTATTATTGGATGAAATACAGTAGCAAAATTTTTATTACTAATTTTCACTATAAACAACGGAAAACCAAGATGAAGGTAGGAAAAAAAAGTTGAATAATAATAAAAAATCATGAAAAAATGTTTTTGTTTTTACTCAAAAGAAAAGAATTTCAACAAGAAGGAAATCAAAAGCAAAAAAAGATATTTTTTGTGGCCAATTATGGGATTATCTGGAAACGGTCGCAATCTCTTTTAGATTGAGAAAGTGTGTTGAAAGGGCGTGGCACAAATTGCACTTGAAAACCTGTAGCAGCTGTACAAGTGCATCAAGCTAACAGTGACAATGGATTGTGATGGTATGATTAATGAGTTGGGCAAAGAGTACAATAGATTCAAATCATCGAATCATCAGAGACATATCTGAGTGGACAGGGGGAGCAGGATTTGAAAATGGAATGTAGGGGAGGGGGGAGCTATCTTTATAAATTGTGGTTCACCTATTGCATTTCTACTTACAGATCCCACTGAATATTGGATCCTTCCCCCCCTGAGTTCTCGTAAGGAAAACAAAGTTAAGCAATGTTGAGACCAGTGAGCAACTAGATGGGTAACCATTGGGGAATAGAGGGTGCTGTAAGCAAAATGAAGCTCTGGCAAGCCTGAAGTTGGTCTTACTAACAACTGCCCCTGTGCACCTAATTTCACGTCAACCTTGATGAAGGTATAAATAGAAAGCAACGATGCATGTAGAGTTGATCTTCCAATTAATATCTTTATTGTCGTGGCTGCAATTGTTATTATTTCTATTGACTGTTCTTACAAAGGTTTGCTCAGTGCTACATTGCACTCGATAATGGGTATATTAGGTAAGTAGTGATATCCTTTCTCTCAACCAAGGGAAAAAGAAATTTTTGCAGAATTAGAAAAGAGGCAGCTGCTTGAGTCTTGGGTAAGGTCGATTTACCAGGTCTTCGACACATCCATACATAGAGCTTCAGAGTCCAGGTCCTGTTTCCTTAAGCCAAATGCACCAAAGAAGCCAAGTTAGAGAGAGGGCCTGGCCAAAGAAGGGGCAAGTTTGGTTAGTTGGCATGGGCCTACAATGTCAAAGGGGCTTACTCGAGAATTTATAAATTGTTCTGGTTATTTCATTGTTCTGTAACAAGTACTACATATACATGTATATCATCATCATCATTGGACTTGAACGTTCCCCAAGATTTGCCAGACCTCTCTATTGTAGGTGTCATGTAGCCAGCACTCCAGAATTTGTCTGGTTCATCACGACATCTTACTTTCTGCTGGCCACAGTTTAGCAAATGATCTCTAGGGATCCATGGTGTAAGTCATGTCCAGCAGTTGTCTGCCATTCTTGCTACATGGCAAACCCATTGCCATTTGATTTTTATAATGGATTCTATGATATCTCAGACTCCTGTTTTTCCTCTAACATATCGTGCTGTCTTGTTATCTCTCCATGGTTCTCTCATTTACACATTGCATGGTCCTGAGTTTGAGGGTCAATCATTTGGTTGGGTTCCTTGTCTCAGCTCCTTCGGTGACTATCACGAGCTTGTTCTACTGAAGGCATACCAACCTGGAGTGATTATGCACTTTATTTCCTTGTCATTTAAAGATTTCATGAAGATTTGTTGTCCTAAATACTTGTAGTAGTCTACTTTCTTCAGCTCTTCATTTTTTAATTCTGATATTTGTGTCTTTGACCTTAGTATGTTTGTTCCACATGACATTTGTTTTACTGAAGACATACTTTCTTACTTCCTCCATCCAGTTTGGAAGATCATCTTGAGGTAGGCTGTGAAGAGTTTAAGTTAGCTGGTATCTCCTTGCCTTACTCCTTTTTCAAGCTGAAAGAGTCCAGAGTTTCTATGTAGCCTGATAAAAGAACTGCTGAGGATATGTTGCAAAACTCCAACATATACAGGGTCAACACTATATTGTATGCTGACATCAAAGACTTGAGTTATTTCCACTGAGTTGAAGGCCTTCTTGGAGTCAAGAAATTCTATGGAACATGACATTTTATATTCTGCTGCTTTCTCTTTTAGTTGATTCACTGAATGGAGGGGGTTGATGATCAAATAGCTCCTCCTGGAGCCAGATTTTTCCTATGCTTGGTTTTCATCTTGGGTTTTGGTGATTCAGTTGATCACTTCTGTAAAAAGTCTATAGATCCAGTTGGGTAAATCAAATGTATTTAGCACAAAATACCTAATGACCTGTTTGGATTGGGGTTTACATTTCCCATCTAGCCTGGGCCTATTACCTGCTCTGCTTGGCCCCGTTTTTGGATGGGTAGCTTTTTTGTTCAAAATCAAAGACAGTCTCATCATCAGACTCTTTTTTAAACATATCTCTGAAATTTTTGAATGATGCTAATCTCTGAAACCGTTATATGATCTTGAATGTTCTATTATGGTGATCTTATTCATTATTACTGTTTCCATGCCGACTGTTATTGTTATAATTATCTATTTTTATTTGAAAAATAAAAATCAAGCTATACTAGTACATAACTGGTAAGGTATTTGATTCAAAAATTATCTGTGTATGTTACAATCTATACAAAGTGAACTGCCAAAAAATCTAATGCCGTGTAACTCCTAAATAATGGTGTCAGCGCAATGTGGCATGGAGTCTATGAGGTGCTGGAGTCATTGCATAGGTAAATCTACACTGGCACATTCCAGGGCTGTCTATAACTGTGTTTTTTTTTGTTGGATATGGCTGTGGGGAATTTAGCAACATTATGCCCCTCTTCCAATGACAATTTCCTCTGATCCAGTTGAGGCTCAGTAAAATACTGTTGAGTCAATAATTGTTATTCTTGTTGGTCAATGACTAAACAAACCCATAGAGTGCAGTGTACACTGTACGGTGTGCTGACCGATGGGCTGAATTGGAATGTTTGATGCAATAGTCCTATTCATTAGATGATTATCAGCCTTTGGCTTGCATAGAGTAGAGATCAATCTCCTCTTTAGGAGGAACAACAGGATCACCATAGGAAACTCTCTACATAATTTCCAGTGTGGTCTATCCTTACAGTCTCCCCTCTATATACTGACCTGGCTCAACATTGCTTAACTTCTGAGATGATACACGCAATTCAGCCAAGAAATGATCTTTATTTTCAAGTGTTATATCTATTACATTGTTTATTATCATTATTAGGATTGCTGTTGCTGTTATTATAGCTGCAGGTTCTGAACAAGTATTGTACAGGTCATGTGATATGAGTCACATACATCAGCTGTCATCTGAGTGCAGAGACAAAGAACAAAGTGAAATAGAAATTAAGATGCCAAGATGAGGAAGGCTAAAACAAATTCAAACATGGCTAATTTGTGTTTTTTTTCTGTCTGTGACAGAAATGACAGCTTTGTTTCGCAACCACATAATCTTTCTAACCTTTATTAGAGACACAAATAGAAAAGCAGCATCTTGCAATATAGCTGATAATTTATGTCAGCCAATTTCGCTTCAGACTGATCACTGTGGCCCATTGGTAGAGCACTTGTCTCTGGTTTGGTCAATCCACCACAAATTCATACCATCGACTTTAAAAATGGTATTCAATGCATCTCGGTTGAGCACTCAACACGAGGACTGGGATTGAGGAACCTCTCCCCTGAGGCTAAAGTCGAGGGGTTAAGGCCGAATCACATTGGATTCACTGGTTCTTGTGGGCACAGTTAAGTTAATTGACATCAAGCCTTGTCAGCACCTAGATGAGTGACTTTTGGGGAATATCAGGTGTCCTGAGCAGAATGAAATCTCAATAGGCTTGGCAAGCAGGGAGTGGGTTTTATTAACAATTGCCCATGTGTACCTAAGCTTATAACATCCTCACTGGGGGTATCTGCAGAGAACAATGGAACATACATTAGGGAAAAGGCAGCACCTTGCAATGCAGCAGGTATTTTTTGTCAGCCAATTTTCTTTCACTAGAATAGACAGTAGTAACATGATTATCAACATTATTTATTACTTGGAAAAAAGTCAAATGCATGAATTTTTACATATGTAATTAGGGTGTTTTTTCTACATTTGTAGCCAATTGAGATTATTCTCTTAATGCAGGTAGACTAGGATTGAATACTGTAAGAATGAAACAATATTTCAAACAGTTTATCATTTCAATTTGTATTTCAAACCAAATCAGCTCTTGGTTTTGTATAAGAAAATTTAGATGTCAGTAGCAAGAGGAATAACGATTGATCAGACTTAACTTCCATCCAACTTCAGGTAAGTTTTTTTATCCATTTTCTATTCCATTCAACGTAATAAATTTCCTCCTCAAAGAGCTCCACTGTTAATTAAGAGCAGTACCAAGTGGTTTATGATGTTAAGAGATAAAAAAAATTAATTGTACTTCATGGAAAAAATTATAAAAATTTAAGGTGATTTGATAACTTTCTCACTTATTCATTTGTGATAAGCTGATGATGATTCATGACTTATCATCATTAACAACATAATCAATAAAATATCCATCATAGCAATATGATATAGCTATCCTATCATAATAGCAATGGCCATCATCATTAACATTGGCATCTCCAGCAGTTTATTACCACTTTTGCCAGCGCCATATTACCATGATAATTATCATCTTAGCTCAGGCTACATAATTATCATCAAAATCTTTTTAGCATGAATATTAACAAATACATTGATAAAAAAAAGTTTTTTCAATTTCTTGATTGAAATTCAGTAATCCTTTTTCATGTTATCACGTTTTGTTTTGTTTTTTTCGTTTTCATTATTTTGAGTGAAAATGCGTCAATTTAATGTCTTTCTATCAATCTGATAATTCTTGAATATATTTTCCTTCCTGATTTTTTGTCTTATTTTATATGACAATTTTTTCATCATCTACAAAGTAATTTCAACAATAAACCTAGTTGCAGTGATCTACAATGACCTGGCTCACCTCCCAAACTTTTTATATCACCTATCTATAGATTAGTCAAGCTACTAATTTGATTTTCAATTTGCAAAAATCTTTGAGAAAATTTATTTTCACAAAACTGAAAATGGAGCAACAAAACGATGAAAGTGAACAAAGTCCACAAAAATGCACCAATTAAATTCTCAAATAAACGATGATAACAAAAATAAACAAATAACCAGATAATCAGATCAAGTATAATTAACAACAGAATTATATCAATATATGCATTAAGAGACGTACACATGTCTACTCAGATAGTGTAATGGTTAGCATGTCTGTCTCATACTGAGATTGTCCAGGGTTTGGTTCCCAATACAAGCGAAGTGTAAAATACAAATTTCCCTATACACTCAGAAGCTAATTGAATACACTCTAAGCTTGGAGAGTAGAGTTGTGGTATCCCTTTTGGTAGATTTGCATCCTGTCACGGGGGTAGTCATAAAAACTTTGGAATTATGTCTCAACCAGACTTGAACTTGCAAGGATAATTAAGTTGATGCATGCAACGGCAACTGGGACTTCATCATTGGGAGCTGTCCTCTTGGAGATGAACGCTTCATTCAAGACGCATGCACAAAATAGCGTGAATTGATTTTTCTGATTTAAATTTTTCATTCTTTTTCTCTCATTTGACACCTGATAGATAAATATATTTCTTCCTATATTCCAAGGAAAGATAAGTGTTCAAGATAATTGATTTTAGCCAATTATCACCTTTAATTGGACTTATAATTTAAATGCAATAATTAGTGGTATGGTATATATGTATTGCATGCACAATATATGAATGCAAAAGTAATCAAGACTGAAGTCATAGCCACAGCACAAAAATTAGAACAAAAAACAGCAAACCCTCACTATATCAATCTCATCATCATCATCATTAGTCTTTTAACGTCCGTCATTGGACATAGACCTTCCCCAGGATTTGCCACATTTCTCTATCATAAGCGTCGTGGAGCAAGTACTTCCTGAATTTGTCTAGCTTGTCTCTCCGTCTAATATTCTGCTGGCCTAAGTCACGCATGTGATCTGGGGGGATCCATGTCATGAGTCGTGATGTCCATCGGTTGTCTGCCATTTTAGCAACATGGCCAGCCCACTGCCATTTGTTATTTTTAATGGATTCTATGATGTCCCTGGCTTTTGTTTTTTCTTGGATGTACTGTGCTGTCTTGTGGTCTCTCCATGTGAGGCCCAGCATAATTCTTTCATGTGTACGTTGCATGGTTCTCAATTTACGGGTCTGTCTTTTGGTTAGGTTCCATGTTTCTATTTTGGGAAAATTAGAGAATAAAGTATATAGTACCCAATGGTAACCCTTCATTAGGTAAATAAATAAGCAAGCTTGGTAGTTCATTGCATTTAATGACCATCATTTGGTAAATTCAAAGGTAGTTCAGTTGCTCCTCATTCTATTTTCAACCTTACCTCTTCGCACAAATGACTCATGTTATGTACAGTTCTATAAAATATTAAATACAATATATTTGATAAAATATCAAATGAAATACATTTTTTGAGGCTATACTTTTCCATGAACTTTAATAGGATCTTGCTATGTTCATGTTCTTAAATAACTTTCATTTTCATCTCCTGAGACAATACTGTCAAACTCATAGTTGACTTTATTATTACAATTAGTCAAGCGTGTAGCATGGAAGAGAAAGAAATGTAAAAAGAAAGACCGATCCCATGACATCACATTGTATCAACTTGTATTTCGGAGCTATTAGTATTTTTTTTTCTGTAAATATTAAATCTCTGTTCTGAAAAATGTTAATTTTATATGACAACAAATATATATATATTTTATTTTATTTATTTATTTATTTTTTTTTCAGTAAAAATTGGCTTGCCTCTAAGGATGTCATTAAAAAGTCAATGTAATAATAGATTTTTTAAAGGGCAGTAGATATTTGTCCATGATTTTGAGGTATTCTTCTGACTATATAATTCATAATTATAAATAAATTACTTTTTTCTAAAGCGTTTCTGTGGCTGAGCATACTAGGGCACTCTGTTAGATATAAGTAAATTTGAGAATCGAATCCAACTGGGAAAAAAATATCTTTCTTTTCTTTTTTCCTTGCTATTGAGTTCAAATCTTACTTACAGGATCTGTTAATGAAGGAGTTGAATTGAGACACGTAGTTTTGGAATAACATTGTATGGAGAAATGAATTCTGTTTTATTCACCTTTTAGATTTTAATAAAGCAAGGGAGTTTGACTCTAGTGCAGCCAAGCTTGTACTCCTCTTACTCTTCTCTGAAGGATAAGATGTAGGTGTGCAACGTTTAGAAGTCATGACAGAGATACATACAAAACTCACAATGCAGTAAGCACAGTATGAAAAACGTGTTGATGTGAACTAGTATCCAAAGAGACTATGCCGTGACCACACACACACATACATGCCAGAATTGCTTCATACCAATGTATACCACCAATCTTAGTATGCCTGCAATTGGTGATTTGTTCTTTATAGTCCACATTTGCTACATTTATTGAACTTAGTTCAATAAATCTGAAGTCAGTTTTAGCAAGGGCTTACTGAGATACTATTTTTTCGTCTGACCTGAAAAAATTTAATTACTTTGCAAGTAAAAAATGTGTTTTGATATTTATGCGTATTTTTTTTAATTAAGGGCCCTTTTATAATATATACTACAGACCCCACACAAGCTAGGACCGGCCCTGTAAGTTATAAAGAGGTGGAGTATTGTGATAGTATCCAATAATAATTTCAGTCCACTGATTGGATAGTTCAATACATTCAATAACTGGTTCGTAGTAAAACCTATAAATTAAAAAACACTCTGAGTGTACAATTTGCAGTTCCGGCTGACTGAGCCTAATGGATATTATCCTGAGTGCACAACGGTACAGATCAAAATTAGATATTGGCAACTAAAAAATGTAACAAGAACTGTACAAAAAAAAACCTTTCAAATACTGACCTTCTCTTTCATTATTACTCTGAAACCAGATGCTATGATTTGCAATAACTTTAATCTGGCTAATTATATTTAAAAGAAAAATGAGGAAAATATACAATAAAAAACTTTGGAAAGTGACCTGGAAATTCCTAGATTTTCTCCATCTTTCATTTGGATATTTATCACTAAAAATAAGCCAAAATAGAGAAAATTTTGCAAAAAGGTTTCCGAAAATGACCTTGGAAATTCTTATCTAAAAAAACACCATACACACATGCGTACACAACAAGACTTCGAACAGTGTGGTTTTGAATAGTATGGAAAATTTTGGAACAAATTTATTATGCTATTAAAAGTATAACTTTATACTGGTTACTTAGGACTGTCGTGGCTCCTCTGTTTTTAGTTAAAATTGAATAAGGGAAGAAATAGGTATCAACTTTAGATATGAAACTTTAAATCTAGCCATATATGCAAAACATCACTTTCTTTTCTTTCATCATCATCATCATCATCAGTCTGTCAGTGTCCATTGTTAGATATAAACCTTGCCCAAAATTTGCCAGACCTCTGTATCATGTGCATCGCAGAGCCAGTACATTCTGAATTCATCTAGCTTGTCACGCCATCTTACTTTCTGTCAGCCACATACTCACACCTGATCTCTGGGGTTCCGTGTTCATCATTCTCTCCTATATTATATTTTAATATGTAGGAACAACATAAGAACCAACCCTCTCCTTTTTTTATAAAGATGCTATGTAGTAATCTAATCTAAACAGGCCTCTCTATCATGATCGATATTATTAATGTTTACACTTATCCTATATTCAGCTCTCTAGGTATTGTTATAAATGCCTCATCATTAAATGTATATCCTATTCATTTGTCTAAACATATGTATGTGTCTTGATTTCAATTTCAAACTCAGTTTAATCTCCTTGTCCTTACTCAAAACTTTGCATGTCAAAATTCTCCCTTCTATCAAGGCAATTATCAACTACTTTCCTTCATTAACACTTATAGTGATATCAGCACATGCCGGTGAAATGAAGCACATGGAGACAAATTCCTTTGTCCCCAGCAAATACAATAATCTTGTCACAACATAAAACCTAACTACAATTACTACACTCCCTCACATAATAGACAAACCATCAAACTTATAGGACTAACAATATAGATATAAGCTGGTTTTAAGGGAATATGTTAGAAAATACAGCATGATGAACTGCTAACACTGTTGACAAATTATTGGGAGTACTCCAATAACCAATTAGTATAAAGGGATACAAAAAAAAATCAAGTTTTTGAATGTTTTGAGTAAACCAAAATGAATGTGCCGAGGAAGATATGGAATCAAACAGAATTATGTGAAGGGTTAATTTTTTTTTTTGTCAAAGGGAAGATACGAGGATTCAATTTTCAAGGTTTAGAATGGGGAAGAAAAAATCTGGCGAAAAAAGTCAGAATAGTTCTTGATTAAAGAAGACAGTCTTCGATTAGAGGAAAAAAAAACAAACTTCGATCTAATAAATATAATTCAACTTTGAGAAAAGGAATAAAGAAATAAATTTTTTCCCTAACAATAATCAGATTAAAATAACGATTCTGGCTGTCAACTTTTACTTTTAGCTTTCTTTTGTAATCAGTAATGGAAATTGATTTTAAGAATTAGATACACAAAGCAAATGTATGAAAAATTCAGTCAATATTAAATATTTACATACATTGAGGCAGAGAGAGAGGTAAACAGGTGCATATACGTACACAGATATGATCTAAGAGTTTTTTGACTTTAACTTCAAATTTTTATCCTGATTCTCCTCTTCTTTCTTCATCTCTTGTCATAGTGTCACAAGGCAAAAATATTCTGCTTTATTTTCTATCCAATAATAAGACATATCTAACAGTGATAGTGATATGCAAATCATCATAGGATATAGAATTCAGATGATATCGCTATTTGAAGAATAAAGAACTTTAGAACTGTGGAAAGACCAGAAAAGAAGTGAAAAAGCAGATGAAAGTATGAGAATAAACAAGTCAAGACCAATAATCTGATAGATCAACATGTCATATAAGCAGGGCCATTTCTAATATGGACCAGAATAAATGATTCAATTCTTCTAATGCTGCCAATGTTTGTTTTTTTTCTCCCTTTTTTTGGCTTCAAATTAGAGAACCAATCAGGTCATGAAGATGGTCAGAAAATGCCTCTCCTAAAACCAATCGAAGACCAATTACTCACACATTTATATCTTGTCTTAAAAGTCCCACGGTATAAGCTGTAAACATTCAAAAGATTGAACAAATTGAGAAGAAAGAGTGGGTGAATCTCCCAGCTGACAGATGCAAGAAGCTTACAGATGGTTAGAAGAATTAAAACTATTATAGGGCTTGCAACAAAATGCAAAGGAAGGGTGCCGATATCACTGTCCAGATCATATTTTCTATTCTTGGAATGTCTATGAAATTATCACATTTGATTTGAAAAAAATATATTCCTTTGGGTATCCTATCAGAATACTCTCATGATAAAAAATTCATAGATTTCCATTTATTTCTGAAACAATTGTAGAAGATATACAAAAAATTCCAGGGTGCCAGTAATTCTGAGCAACACTCTATGTCATCTGAAAAATATTTTGAAGCTGTCTATCATCACAACAATAATTAATGCTTTCAAACAATCTTTTAGTTATTATTGAATCTTGAGTCCATGAAGCATAATAGATGAAAACCATCATTTAAAACTGATTTTTAGTTGTTTCCTACAACTTATAAATTTAATATATCATATTGGTATGTTATAAACTAGCATCTATTTTTTGTCATGTCATCTGGATAGGGATATGAGCTGAAGCCCTCTAGATACTATACAAACTTTCAAAACTAAAAAGCTAAAATGACAATGAAAAGAACCACACTTTAAAAAGAGGATAAAATGCCAAACATCACAAAGCCTGATGATTAAAGTAGTTACATAGATATAATCATTCCTGTGAGAACATTTCACATTCACTTCTTGGATTTGCCTGGTGCTGACAAGAAAGGTTAGCAGCACTGATTAACTTTAGACTGTCTGCTACCAATGCACTCTGAGATTAGCACTGAAAGATGAAGGTCATCAAGTCTGCTTAAAGTTTTTTTTTCTCAATGATATAGCAAGATGATAGTGTAAAGACAGTTTATTTCTTCTTCTATTTCATAAGTGCATTAGTTGCTATGTCCAACAATTAGCCAGCATTTACTTATTATTACCTGCGCCAAGTATATTCAAGTTTAGAAAAGTTAGCCATGGCCGAGATCACACCACTTACCCAAGCTTTCTGCTCATCCTTAACTGAATATTGATTTGGCAACTGGCTGTGCTAGACTTTTTACAAGGCCTGAAATTCTTACACCTTGCAAAGTTCAGTATTTTCAAAAATGCATTGCCAACATCTTGAGCGGTGCATGCATTATGTGCAGTGTCTCACAGCTGCATAGATGGAACAAGTTGACTGCAGCATGTAATATAAAGGTCACAATTTCAAGTTGGCCTTTGAAAAGAAAAAAGACCTGAAAATGCCTACCGTGGTCATTTGACCTTCTGTGTTCTTTCTCTTTCATTCTGTAATATCACGAGAAGACACCATAAGGTCTAGGGAGCAAAGCTGATAGAAATAATAGTTGTATTGAGTTGTAGGGGGTATGTACAGAATAGTGGATAAAGGTGAACAAGAATTTCAGAAATTCTAAGAATCAGCAGTCCTTATACAGAAAGGCTATCATTTTTGTTTAATGGCTGAAGGCAAATAGAGATACTTTTGCTTCAATGTTTTGTAATAAATGAGAGAAAAATAAATCTCCAACCTTTCAAGCTAATTCTTTGAATTGTTAGTTTGCAAGTTAGATTAATGCAGTTTTGATTTTTTCTTAAATTTTCTATAGTGCTTTAATAAACCCAATTCACACATTGCAATCATTGTTGAGGTTTTATCTCAGTTAATGGCAATAATTGGCAACATTTGCATAAATTTAGAAAATTTAGATCATTTGTAAAAGGTTTCTTATTCAATTAATTTTCTTGTCAGTTTCAAGTTACAATACATAGTACTATTTCATTTCCATATTGTACTATAAATCAAATGTTATAAATTCACGACTGTTCTGAGAAAATTGATGATAATCATAATCATAATTAGCCATTGCAATGAAGGAAAACCTTACAACTTGAGATAATATATTGAATTTAATTTTTCCAGATATTTATCCAAATTAGATATAATAGCTGACCTAGACCACAAGAGTCTAAATGAGTACATTTCTTTCAATGACCAAAAAATTTCCATGGTATGCAATAAGGTAATATTAAAGTAAAATATAGATAGAAAAGATACCTGAATGATATTTATCAATGTTGCTAGATTTGGCCAGATTATCCAAGCTTTATTTCAGAGACATTGAATAAAGGCAGAGGTTCAATACCAGTCACTTGAGGTTGCCTTGACTCAAAAGGATGGTATTAAATCTTTGCCTCGGACTTGCTTGAATCCCAAATTCAACACTGTTCCAATGTATGTGGAGTCTCTGAGATTAAGCTAAGATTATCTCCCCTTCTGACCAAATCTGGCCACCTTGATTAATATCACAGATATTCTTTCAATCCATATTTCACTTTAATATCAACTTATTGTATAACATGGAAATTTTTGATTATTGAAAGAAATATTCTCAGAGCTTTAATGCTGCAGAGTTTGATCATAAATAATACCTGATATTATATGTTTTGATTGTGTGATTTTCCAATAGAAATAATAAATTTCTGCTATGTTTGGCTTAGAAGAAAATTAATATCCTATAAAAAAGGGCAGGGGTGTACTCATTTATGGGCAACACTGTATGATAGATTTGTTTCTTTTTTCGAAATGAGCTCGCTAGTTACTACTTACACGTATAAAAATATTCAAATATTAATATATGATGGTGTGAGAGGAGGGGTCCAGCAAGCTAGCTAGGTACAGGATGAAGATAAATAAATCTTGCATCCTTTTGTTGACTGTTCCAATGATAAAAATATCTGCTGAATACTGAAACATATATGTCACAGCATTTAAACTGTCATATCACAGGAGACAATAAAATTGGCAGGCACTTCTAAAGCCTCAATAACTATGAACTCGAAATAACAAAAATATAAATCTCAGCTTACAATAGAATACAGGAAAATCTATCACGTGATAGACCACCAAAAATATTGGTATAATTAAAATTAGTCAACAACAATTTTTGTTTTTGATGATTAACAGTGGATAAAACATAAAAGAAGGAATAAGAAAAAACTATCATAGAAGCCCTAATGAGACTGTCATAAGCATCTGACTGTTAGGAGAATTATTGCATCATCTTAATTATAACTTGATAAGCAGCAAGAATATGAAAAGAAAGTCAATATCATTAAGGAATATTCGAGGAAGCATGTCACATTCATTGAATCTTCAACAAAGTCTGTTACATTTATTGAATGAGAGTAATTGTACCACCAAACTATGTTTCAAATTATTGTGGTTTAAATGCAGTTTACTGAATAAATTAAAAGAACTTGAGGAATTGATTTAATCGCTTACACAGACCAGCAACTGGGAAACTGAGTTTCGTGATCCAAGATAAAGTCTAACCATAGTTACAAACTTCTCATCCCAATACACTTTATCATTATTATCAGCCTTTCAACATCCATCATCGGACCTTCCCCAAGATTCACCAGACCGCTTGTGGACATTGAGATGCCAATATCTTGCCATTCTTGCAACATGGCTTGCCCATTGCCATTTAGGTTTTCTAATGGTTTTCATTATACCTCTGAACTCTGTTTTCTGATATAATGTACTATCTTGTGATCTCTCCATATAATGTTAAGCGTGATTTTATCCTGAGTACATTACATGGTTCTTAGTTTCAGGGCTGATGGTTCATAAAATCAATGCAGTTCAAAATCACCATATTGCTGACTCCTCACCCTCTGGAGCCATTTTGTTCCCCACTGACCTATTAGAGAGTCACATATCATAATCTGTGATATCAGTAGAAAAAAAAATAGATCAAATTTCTTGGTTAGAAGCCAAGTGTTCTTTTTTGATTCAAAGAAATATCTTTCATTTTTTTACTGAAATTTTGTGCTTTATAAAAAAAAATACCTCCTACTCAAAAAAAAATAAGCAAAAAGTGCCGCCAGTATGAAAAAATTTAGAGTTGAACGGAATATTTTCATCTATTTTAATTAAGATAAAAAGATATCTACATTGTAGAGAAAAACCCATGAATAAGCATATATAAATATATATATAAATAAATACAGTTTTTGCATAAGATGAATATTCATATTTGCAGATAATTATGTATATGTTGCTGCTTCAGCTAGAAGTTGTGAGTGGGCTATTCGGAAATATCCCCTGAGCCCTTGATATTGAAGAGGCCTAAAAATTTTATAAATAGTAGTTCACCTACTGAATGTCTACTGAAATGTCTTCCTTGGGCCCCAAAATTGTCTTTACATGATATAGTGCTTATACTTGCATAATTACATGTGTGTGAGTGTGTCCTGGTGCTGCTTCAGCCAGAGGTCTAAGTGAGGGTGGGCTATTTGGAAAAGGTCACTGAGCCCTTAATAGAGAGGTGGGCTAGATGCTTCATGCTGCATTTCAACTGATAAATCTCCCAATGTTGAAGTGGGCCTCTCACCTTAAATCTTCAACCTAAAACAGATGATCCGAGAATGTAATGCAAGAGACACGGGCTGAGAGTAATTGTCAAAGAAAGACAAATATTAATGTTTCTTATGTAGAAATGCAAAGTGAAATCTGTTCAATGGCCATGCAAAGAATAATCAGGAATGACAAAAACTCACTACAAATATGGGCTGCCTAGTCTGAGAATACCATTGGAGACTTTTGATCAACGTTATGTTTTCATTTTTAGAAACCCTCAACCAAAACTGTCAAAAACTGGCTTTGAACATTTACTTCTTATTCTCTCTTGGAAAACATCTGTTTTTTCTCCATTTTTTTTTAAACCCCTATCAAGTAAGTTATTTAGTGGAGGGGGAGGGTATTCAATTTGCAATGTAAGGTTATGCTAAATAGGTCCCTTAGTTTGCCAGACTTTTTTAGTGATCACCCAACAAAAAGCAAAACAAGTAGCTGATTCAATAATTACCTTTTTTTTTTTAAATTTTCAGTTGATCACCCCTAACACGGCATGCTGCTAAAGATGTTGGCAATATAATGGAATCTATTGATTGACTAACCAAGCATGCTTTTTGTTCATCTTAGACATTTCCAGGTAGTATTTTTAGTTTTATTTTTATTTTCAAAAAGTTGCAAGCCACAAAAGTTAATAGTAAAAGTCAGAATGAATGTCACTTTAGAGTGAGTAGAGAAAAAAGAAAAAAAATGATAAGTATAAAAAGTATATATCTATATCTACTCAAACCTCAAAGAGAGATTGTCTTAGTATTTGGGATAAATAAAATAAAAATTTTCAAGTAAATAAATAAGATAAAATAAAATAATTGAGTGAATAAATAAAAATAAATGGATGAAATAAAATAAATAAGTAGATAGATAAAATAAATGAATAAATAAACAAGTAGATGAATGAAGAAAATAAAATAAATAGATAAAATACAATAGATATGTAATTGAATAAAATGAATAAATAAATAAAATTAAATAGAATAACTAAATAAATGAATGAATAAGATAAAGTAAATTTGTAAATGAATAAATAAATGAAAAAATAATTCATTAAATAAATATGATAAAATAGATAAATGAAATGAAATCAAAAATATTATAATGAAAATAATAATGATAAGGGAAAAAAAGAAAAAGAAGAGCATGTTAGAATAGGAGTATTGATAAAAACAGATTCAACTTATATAATGAACACTGATTTTCTTGGTTCTCTGTCCCTAACCTGGGACTCTTACATTAAAAGGTTACGTGTTTGCTGATGAAAATATCTCCTATCCACAATTTTAAATAATGGACCATTCCACTGAAACAAGTTTTTCTAGTTTCTTCTCAATATAAAAAAAAAATCATATCATAGAAAATGAACACAGGTAATAATTGCTTTTTTTAAGGCCACTTTTTTTTAAAAAAGCAAAAAGCAAAAATAGCATTCAGCTTTTGTTTTGTTGCAAGCCAATATAAACATAGCACACCCATCCTGATTTTGGGCTTAAGAGATGCTCAAAATTTGGGGCCATATAAACTAATGGTAATTGCTTATTCGCTTTATATCATTTAGGCTCTACATTCAGATGGCAAGGGAAACCTGCATCAAATCACTATAGACCCACAAAAGGCCTGCCCAACGCACCAGCCAAGTGGGACGTAAATTTTTCTCTCTTTGTTCATCTGTAACTCTGTCTCTGGGCACTCCTAGTCTCATTTTTTGGGTTACAACCTTGAGAATTTGCATAAGTATACCAATAAGCACCATCTACATACAATTCCTGGTTTGTTTCTTCAAAAAAAAGTGGTGGGGTCTCTATTGTTATTTTGGACCAACGATTTCCAGAATTTTCACGCTGGTATCTTCTTTCAGATAATCTTAGATAATAGATCTATTTTTTCTTAGATGACAACTCCTGGTACACATGCAGGCTCTGGTGAATCTGTTAATTTTTTTTTTTCACAGGAATCAACTAGTCTAAGAATGGTAAGAGAAAGATGAGATGGTGACGAAGAGACGACGCAAGAGATAAAGAAAGGAAACAAGTCAGAAGAAAGACAAAAGAAATACAGAAGGAGAAGATAAAATGAGAAAGGAAGAAGTGCTTTATTTAACCATGGATAATATATTTATTACAGTTTAGAAAATATCATTCGTGAGCAGACATTTTCGTATTAACTAGCCACGGTGCCAGGGGGAAGATGTTTCTTGCCTCAGGTAGGTTTTATTCAGTGAAATTTGGATGCAAGGGGAACAAAGGGGAAGTCCAAGTGGAGCTTCTGATAAGGGGGATGGAGGAGACATTCTTTAAAAAAAAAAAAAAAAAAGATATACACACAACCACATATCCCCAAACTTAATTACACATTTACTCATCTGGTTATTCAATCTGATACAGTTATAAAACTTTGTGAAAAGAACAAAATTATCTCCCAAACTGTATGTCTGTAAGGTGATTCATTAAGAGGCATTATATACACGGTTCTGTTTTCTGGGGTGGCTTGGGATATCTAAAGATTTGAGAACCCGCGGGGGTCTTAGCTCCTTCAGGAGCCCCCTCCAACATTTAATGAGATTTGATGAAGAAGGAAAATTTGCAATAAATAGACATGCACTATCACTTAATTAGTGATAAACAACCCCAAAGGCTGAATTATTATTTATACAATTCATATATGTACAAATATATCCTCATTATTGTATAATGTCAGTAGAAATGCATTAGGTGAGCTATAATTTATAAAGCTATTGGGCCCTGAGGGGGTGTTCAAACAGCCCCCATCCTCTTCCCCTCCCAGCTATGCCTCTATAGTCAGTTCTACTCATGAAAGGATGCATGGAAAAAACATTTTCGGATCGTCACTACTGCATAGGTGATAATGTAAATACTTTTAAGCATCATGTGTGTAAGTGCTTGTATGAGTGCATTTGTCATTGCGAGTTGATATTGGCGTAAATTTTGAAGTTTCCACTGAGGAGAAAACTGAAATGAAAAAAAGAATGAAATGGACAATCCAACATAAAAATGATCATTTCAAATGAACCTTTAACATATAACAGGTCAGGTTAGTCGTTCAGTTAAAACCATCACTTGACCAACATATTTCAGCAGCATGCCTTGTTGGGGTTGATTATCAAAATAACAAAAAAACTGGTAAAAAGGATGACCAATTTATGAATTTCACCTCTTGCATTTTGTTTCAGCCGTGCTAACTAAGAAAATTTGAATTTTCCTAAAACAAGTGTGAACGCTGCCCAATGTAGCAAAATGCGATGAGTGTTGCAATGTACCAGTAGTTCATGTGTGTGTGAATGTATGAGGAAGTTTGTGTATGAATTTTTGTGTCTGTGTGTGTGTGTGTGTGTCATTGTGGGTAGAAGCTGATGTTTGACGTCACTGTCACACAGGACGTGTCCGTGCTTAAGATTGAGATTCACTGACATTTGAACTGTGACATGTGGTGATTTGCTGATTTCTGACCGCTTGAACACAGGCCCATGGAATTAGGCCAGGTGCAACATTTACAAACAGAATATATGAGGACTGATACTTGATAGTTGACCTCCTTGTTTGTAGACTTGTGAAACTGCCCAATTTGAAACACTGGGCAAGGCTCTCCCGGCCAAATTAAACCATTATTGGTACCAATCAGAAATTCTCTTCTGTCTAGGGCATTATTGTTGATGCTAGAAAATTTTTCAGAACACAATGGCCTATTTCGATAAATACCGATTTGTCCATCCGGTTCGGTTGAAATCATCTTTGATTTCCATTTCTCACCCTGTGTCCCAGATATTGCATCAAGAAGAGCAATTTCTCATATTTTGGTCTCCCCCGTAGCATCAGCGTGAGAATCCTGAGACTTGGTTCAATTTGTTTAATGTGAAAAAAAAAAGAAAAGAAAAAATAATTATGTTTCACATAAAAACTAAGGAACCAATTTAGCATAAACTTACACAGTACATCCCCCTCCATCACACACACTAAAAACCTATTTGTTTATACCTTTATATAAACAAATCAATAAAAAGATTCTAAAGAAATCAACTCAAGAAAAAGGTTTTCTATTGGAACTAATCTCACTCTAATTTGACTAAAATTCAGATATCTTGTTTGATTATGTATCAGTAGACAAGTTTTCTCTAAAAGTATATGTTGGTCTTCTGAACTTATAAATAAACAGATGTTTAGTTCACGAGAGTAATGACTAAAACTTATTTTCACGATCTCCAAGAAATGTTTATCAAGTTCTTGGTACTTTTTACTCATTTTGTTTGTCAGTGTCTAATCCATTGTCAAAACTTTAATCATAAAAGTATTTCTAATTATTCATTAAATGATAGAATGAAACATACAAGCATCTAACTAGATACAGGAAATCTCACTTGTGCATAAACAACCAACTTTTTATATAAAGATTGTGACACTGGTGATTTTGAGCAATCCATGTACACAGTAAATACCAACGGAAATTATACTTGATATTTTAGTTTAGCATAGCTTGACACAAGGTCACATTAGTGAGGAATCCAGATAGGATTGAACTCATTTCAGTGGTAAAGGTCAGCATCACAAGTTTGTGAACCATTACTTTACTGATTGTTAATATAGGAATTTCATGGATTTGATTAAATCATTTGTTTGACAATCTTAGGCTAACTGAAAATACTGCACAATATGATGTTTTTTTTATATTTTTCAGACACAATACAATTGCAAAATTACTTAATTATTGCCACCATTTTTTTGGACAGTAAGGATAAACTAGTTTTAAAATAAAACAGATATAAAGAAAAGTGCACACATATACAAACTCACATACAATCATAGATATAAAGAATATAACAAAAATCTGTAAACTAAAAAAAAAAAATAGACTGTCTCCATATACAAAATTCTAAATCAATAGACAACTGATTAGATGTCTTGATAGACATCAAGGAAAAAAGAAAGACAGATTTTTCAATGTTTACATAAGGAAAATCGATAGACATAATTCTAGCAATATCTTTAGTTATGTCTAAATCTAGCATACCTTAAGTCTTCAATTCATATATGAATATTTAGATGGTAATATCAAGGGGAATGACAACTATAAGTGGTCAAAGTCACCTCTCTTGCAGCTTTTGGTAAATTTTTCAATCTATTTTTATTCCATCTGACATTATGGATTTAAGAAATTTGTTTCTCCCTAAGAAAAGCTCTGCTGTCAAATATGAGTAGTATCAAGCAGTTTATGAATTTAAAAGTTAACTCTCTTTAGCCTGTCACCTTCAATGAAGCTCAGGTAGAATACTGGACTGAAACCTAAAAGAGATCATCAACATGATAATTTCTTGAGTGTAATGTTCAGAAGACTGACCATTTTAGCTGATTTACTTAGCTTAGAGCAATCATTAAAGTTTATTTGAGCTACAGTCAAATAATGTCTATGGGAAGTAATCCATTTCCCATAGACATAATTCAACCATAGCTCAGATAAATCCTGATAATTTTTTGAGCTAAGTAAATCAGCTAAAATGGTCGAATGCAGTAAACTTGAAAAGTCATTGTCTTTAGCAGAGGTTGGCAAACTTTGGTCCATGGCTTTACTTCATCCATCCCACCAACATCATTGGGGATGTGATATTGCACGAAAAAAATCTCTGTCTTCCTTATCTACTTTTAGATAGCAAACAATAATACTGAGTATTTCTCAAGACCTATTTTTGCAATAAAAATTTCCAAAGCTGAAGAATATAAAATCTGTTTATAGGTTCAGGTTAACTGTTCGCCAATCGCAGACATTTCCATTCCGACCTGTTTCCCAAAAAGTTTGCTGACTACTGATCAATAATATGTTAAAGAAATTACTGTTAGAGTAACAAAAATCCATTTGAACAAGTTACTTTTAAAGTAAATAAAGTACCCTATGAAAAAAAATGAAAAAACAAGCATTATTAGATTTTCCTACATTATTGTACATTCTATTAGCAAAATGAATGCCTATGGCCTTAGAATCTTCATCATTATTAGTCTTTAAACATCCACAGATGACACAGGCCTTCCAAAAGATTTGCCACACCTCTCTATCATGGGTGTTGTGGAGCCAATACTTTCTGAACTTTGTCTAACCATCTTGTATTCAGCTGACCTCAGTTATGCATGTAGTTTCTAGGGATCCATGCTGTGAATCATGATGGCTATTAGTTGTCTGCCATTCCGGCAACATGACCAGCCCATTGCCATTTGAGTTTTCTAATGGATTCTGTGATTTCAGACTCCTGTTTCCTCCCCCATATGGTGTGCTGTTTTGTGATCTCTTCACGTAGGTTAAGCCTATTTCTTTCGCGTGTATGTTGCATGCTTCTCATTCCGCGGATGAGTCTCTTGGTTAGGTTCCATGTTTCAGCTCCATAGGTGATTATTGAGAGGATGTATTGGTTGTGTTAACCATGAAAATCAGCATTAAAAACTAAGTTTTCATCTTCCTTAAACAGTGAATGAAGGGAGTGGATGTCAAAGCAAAATCTCCATCAAAGGAGATCCCTTGTATGTGAGTATATGAGTTAATTTTGTTTAAACAGTGTAGAAAAGTTGAAAAAGTAGGGTCATGGGATCACCCTGGATTTGTGACCAGTTTTTTTTCTAATCCCTAAAGTGTTTATTTTGTGATTTTGCCTGTTCCTCAGTTGAAATAATTAATTTTTAACCACATCCAGTGCGGTTCTTGACCCTGACATTGGAAAGATAGAAAATTGTAGAATAAATTATATAAACACGTTTTTATATATGATTTTGATATATTAAGATTCAAACACATTTTATCTCTATTCCAGGACAAAAACGGAAACAAAGTGATAGATTTTGACCATCTCTTTAATGAGGATGGTGACACGTAGTTTAGGGCACAAAAAATTGAATCAACTATCAAAATATTGGTTTTGAACTCAAATGGTAACAAGACCAGCAGTTTATATCTAGTGTGAATATGGAGACATATCAGATTCTCAGCATATTTTTGCTGTTTTTTTTTTACTATTTTCATCAGAAAATAAAGTCAAGATGAGTTTGAATCTTGACAGTAGACAAAATCGTTTGTGTCAGGCTTGTATAGAAAATGTGTTTATTTATCTCTTTCTGGTGTTCATTTCAAAAGTTATGCAATTTTCTATCTTTTGGCATCAAAGTTTGAACTAATGTAATATAGGGTGGAAATGAATTCAATCGGACATTATTACAGCCTGATAACAGGCTGAATCATAGAATAGACACTTCAAGGCTTAGGAAAAAATAGATTATAAGACATACAGTTGATATCTAGATTATATACAATAACATATAATTGGATTTTTGAACATTTTTTTGGTGCTTTCTTTGCTGTTCTTGTCCTTATATAGATTCAAGATATATTTGTATCTTAATAGTAAATATTTCATGAATTCATCCGGTCAGAATTAGATGGGAAAATGTGTTTATTTGTCTTTGTATATTGTTTACATAAAAAATTATGCGATTTTCTATCTTTCCAGTATACTGGTTCAGAACTCCACTTGGTATTACGTATGGTTACGAATGAACCTCATGGGACATTTTTTAAACTCAAAAATTTGTAAAATTATTAAAAAAGACTTCAAAGATATAGAGAAAAAATGGGGGTTTCCTATGGACTTACTTTTCTGACTCTACAAGTGAGTTTTAACTACATATGAAATTTGTTTAATTATTAAAATTTAACATTGTAAGAGTTACTGATCCCCAAAAAACTGCCAATTTCATCTGTCAATGAATTTCTAAAGGCAGCATCCTTACACAAACCAGTTTCTTGATAACATTAACAATTGATAGAAACAACATGAGGACACAAAACGCCATTTTCTTAATGAATTTCAGCATATCCAGGCACATCATACTTGTTCTACCCAGAATATATTCAACACTATCCAATCTTTGGAAAAAAATAACATTTATACATGACTATGATATATATATATATATATATATATATATATATATATATATATATATATATATATATTAATATCAAGTGTATCATGAGCTATATCTAATTAAACAAAAAAGTCCGAAAAAGAAAAATTATTTTCCTGGAGTTTAAAATAATTAAAAGTTGAAGGTTAAGTGCAAAGTGCCCTTCGAGACATTTTGGGCAATTTGATTCACAAGAAATGTAACCATGGGATGGAATATTGATGAAATAATTATTGGAATAGAGCCAACTGCTAAAGGCCATCATGTCGGTAATATTTATGTAACAGTGCAGCTTTTACATATATATATATATATATATATATTTTTCTCCTTATACATAATTTACATTATGTCAGTATTTCTGTGAAAATTTACACATATATAATCCAGACATAAGTCAATGTTCATTCACAAATATATATATATATATATATATATATATATATATATATATATATATATATATACATCTAGACTCACACTTATAAATAGTAGTATACATATATATACACATGCATGTATACATACATATATATATATATATCTCCATATTTATGAACTTGTTAGTTATATTGTTTAAATAAAGCTTTTGAAATGACCTCTTGTTATTAATCGGAGAACATGTCACTTGGACTGGACAGTGTAAATATAATATATAATTAAAGGAAATGGGGCTTTAGCAGGGATCTAAAGTTTTCAAGTTTGATTCCTGCAGCAGCCCCATTATTCTTTAATTGTTTATTCTATTTATGCTGTCTAGGCAAAGTGACACATCTTCCATGTGATAAGAGATCATTTCAAATAGAACTCTAAATAAGATAACGCATTCAAAATTATATATATATATATATATGCATACACACATACCTTTACATATACATATACTCACACACATACATTTGCATATATATATTTATATACACACACACATACATTTATATATATATATACACACATACATTTACATATATATATATATATATACACACACATACATTTACATATATATATATACACACACACATACATTTACACATATGTATATATCTACGCACACACACATACATTTACGTATATATACACACATACATTTACATATATATATACACACATACATATATATACACACACACACATACATATATATACACACACACACATACATTTACATATATATGCACACATACATTTACATATATATGCACACATACATTTACACATATATGCACACATACATTTACACATATATGCACACATACATTTACACATATATGCACACATATATTTACACATATACATATATATATATATATATATAGACCACTGCAAACTCTTACATGATCAATACAGATGTAACTGTAATCATGTCAACTTAGAGGAAGATTGATTTCTAAATGCATTAATTGAGCAATTGATTGAACATCATTATTACTTAGTTGCAGCCTCTGCATGCTTCCACTAATTTTGGTCATTTCCAGATTGAAGAAATTCTCTTGAAGAACTATCTTCTTATAACCAAGTGCAAAACAATTTCAGAATCCGTGCCTTATTAAAGAGATACACCTAAATTAACTCAAATAATGAGTAAAGAATCAATGACAACGGATTAATCATCAAACCTTTAAAAGAGTATATCTACATAGATACTTTACACACACACAAACATATACATATATATATGATTGGCAGCAGCAATCTTGAGTTCATACAAAGACTTCCCCAAGCTCCTTCCATGAAGAATGTGATTGTGCTAATCTCGGCCATTTCTTATCTGCATACCTTTGTATATCTCCATCTTGTACCTGCTCTTTTTCTATTATGTTTGCAGTACTTTGGGGTGCACATGTATTTTGTGAATATATATATGATGAAGCAAAGAATTCATTGCACAAACGTGTTTATGTCTCTTCCCTGTTTTGGACTTCTTCAGGCGATAATATATTTGCCAAAGCAGGGCAGAAACATAAATGTGTTTGTGTAGCAATCTTTTATTGCATTTGATTTTACGCTCAATTCTTACTTGATGCTTAATGAAGAATGTATCGAGCATTTTATGAAACAAATCCATCACACATCAGATATTATATTATCTTGTACTTCCAATTTGTATTGCGTAAATATATATGTAGGTATATGTATTTTTATACGTATAAGTATACATTATTATATATATATATATATCTTAATATATTTATTTGTACAAAAATATAAGTACATATATAATTCAATATACAAACATAATTATGAATGTGTTACATTACTTTGAAACTATTTGAAATGAGCTCCTATTAGAGGATGTATCATTTGCTTTAGACAGTATGAATAGAATAAACAATATCGAATAACAAATATATAACATATATAATAAGCATGAACACAAATAGACATATACATATATAGAAATACATATATAATTATAAATTGCATTGTATCATATTGGAACTCTAATTTGAAATGATATTCTGTCATTGCATGGTGAATGTATCTTTTGGCCTAGACAACCTACACAGAATAAGCATTTAATGAAAATGGGGCTGTTGTAAGAATTGAACCTGTGACAAATAAGGTAGCTGCTTCAACGTAGCATTATTCTTACAACTGAGCTGAACAGCTTCTGGTAATACAAAAGCAAAAAAACTGTTTTAACTACTAATTCTGATCTTGTTTATTCCCAGTTTATATGTGCTTGATTTGTTCCTTCTAACGCAACAGTTAATGTTAAGAAATTGATATATGATCCAACAGAATGATAATAAATCATGTTATATCATATTGAAACTCTTTTTTGAAATGATCTGCCATCATCACATAGTGAATGTATCATAAGGCCTAGACGACATGAATAGAATAAACAATCAAAGAAAATGGGGCTACTACAAGATTCTAACCTGCAGCTTCAACATAGCATGGCTCTTACCATTGAGCTAAACAGCTGCAAGTAATGCAGTCATAAATAACTCTTTTGCACCTTTGTATTACTGGTGGCTGTAACATAACATCAGTGGATGGTTAGGGTCAGAATGAAATTTCCGGAATTTATAAAGTAGAAATTTTCTTTTGACAAGAGAGGGCAATTTTATACGATTATATATATATATATATATATATATATTACACACACACACATATATATATAGATAGATAGATATATGCATTTAAAAACTTGGAAGTCAAGAAGCTTGAAAGGTTTATGTACGTGCATATACTTGTATTAATAATGCTATAATATAGAAGATTTCATTCATATGTTTCGATCTTTATTTACACTTTTTAATTTTTCCTCAATCTATTCATAAATTTCATTTAGCATATATGATGAATTATGCATTATACACAATAGAATTTACATGTCGGGAATTATTTTGTGCACATGTTGCATCTACCCTGATGTATAAGTAATATAGATTTCTTTTTGTTCATTTGTAGATAAATGATCTGGTTTACTGTCTCTCCTTTGACCTTTCATTGATTCCTGCTTTCTCTCCAACTTCATGACCAGTGAAATAGAAACTTATTTGTTTACTTGATGAATGTAAATGAACGAAATTTCATTGATGATAAAAAACAAGAAATATTGTTTTTGTTTTTCTCAGCAATGATCTAAAACTTTTCAGAGCTCTGCTCTTTAGATTTGGTTTTGTAGTGTCAAAATATTCATGCTTTCAGGTTTGATTCACATGCCTATGAAGAAAACTATTAGGTTGTATGTTACAGTAAGAGTGTAAAACAAGTGATTTTTGTGAGATGTGTGAATATTTCTGTAACTGCATGAAATTCCTAGTTTTACAATCAGTGAAATAATGGCTAACAAGCTTGTGATGCTGGCAGTTGATATTACAATGAGTTCATTTCTCATTGGGTTCCCCATTAATGAAACCTTGTATCAAACTGATATAGATCTGTAAATATCTGGTATGTTCTACTTCAGTATTGACAGTGTATACGCAGCTTATTTTGATGCAAGGCCACAATAGTTGGGTATTCAGTAAAGATCAAAGTCATCAAAGTAGTAATGGTTATCATCATAAGCTTGTTGACCATTGCTATACTGAATGAGAAATAGGGATTTCATGAAACTACTGCAACGTTCCAGGATTTATTAAAATCATTAATTTCACAATCTCACTGTAACAGTTACACATGAAATGTCATTTTTTTTTAACATCATTGAGAATAATCTTAAAAAAAGAAAAGATTAATTGAACTGAAACAAATACTCCATGACAGTTCCTGAGCTTACACTTCTCACCAGATTATGTCTTGGCCCAGAGAATTTGTATATGAAGTTCTGCAGCATCCCTTCTATTCTCCTGACATTTTTTTCATTTTTAAAACATTTTGAACTTCAAATCCATCATAAAAATGTTCAATAATAAGAAAGCCATGATTAACGCTCTCACTGAATTTGTGGGAACTAAACAAATTTTTTTTTTAGAGATAGCATATTATCATTAGAGAATTGTTGGAAAAAATGATATTGCTTCAAATGGATCATATTTTGATTAATGTTCACGCTTTTGTGTTGTTTATATCATCTATTATTTGACTATTAAAAAAATGCACTCAATTATGAGATAAAGGATGTATACTTATTACTAAAATCTCACTGTCATAGTATATCCATAATTTGTAAAATTCATGATCTCTCTTTGGTGTTTACTAAAGTGCAGATCACTGGCATTGAGTAGCATTGAACCTGATAAGTACTTAGATGACTACTTGGGATCATCAAGTATTGTCATAGTCTGACATTGTAGGGAGGTAGTTATTTTACAATACTACAACTAATTTTGCATCGAGTTCATGGACATTCAGCAAAGTCTCTATAAGGCAAATGAGAAGAGCTTAGAAGATGGACCATAAACTTTTATGGACTTGGTGACAAGTTCGAAACACCTATCTTCATTTTTCTAAAAATCCAGTGCAATGAGAGGAAAAAGACCCCGATTATAGAATAATGCTAATTATGGGCCACAGCGAGTTATAAGTTGTATTTCTTTTTTTGAGACATTATCATTTCAGATTCAGTCGGAGAATTCTTTGAAATTAATTCCGCAAACCAAGTTATGATTTAATGGCTCGACCTCGATCTCAGTAAGTAAACTGGTTCTACATACTGAAATTATTATCAAGCAGGGGATAATTAGAAATGGCAGCTGATGCTGATTGTAGCCTTTTGCCATTAGTCAGTAGTCAATGAGAGCAAAATTAATCAAGTTATCCCCCTGATAGAGATGATCCACTTTTATTGCCCCACAGTGAAAACCAGCTGAGACCAAGCGGTTCTGAACAGACAATGATAGTGTTTACATTCCGTTTGTTTATAGGTCCCCCAAGACGCCTACAGGGTCCACATGGACTGCGCAGTCGCATTTACGTAGAGGCAAATGGCAACAGGAATGAGTGGAGAAGTGCAGGGAGGATATGTGGCTGAAGAAGAGAAGAGACAGAGTGTAGAGATGTGAAATCATCTTTTATTCATTGATGTTTCTAGAGTTTTGTATCTCATCTCCAAAAATGACAGCAAGTACATTTTGACATTAAAAACCATTCCCATGGTTGTCAGTAATGTCTAACAGTTCAAACTTTTTTGGCAGGGTAATGACAGAATCAAAATCAAAAAGACAGTTCTTCAAAACTTTTACAAAAATTCTTACCTCGGTTTTCTGCTATTGTTGGAGGCTGACCTTAATCCTCTCACTGAAAACAAATAACTCAGTAGCTCGCAGACTGAGAAGCATGCAGTGTGCGCATGAGAGAATCATACTCAACCTCACATGGAGACATCACAAGACAGCACAATACATCAGAAAGAAAACAGAGGTTTGAGACATCATAGAATCCATTAGAAAACTCAAATGGCAATGGGCTGGTCATGTTGCGAGAATGAAAGACAACCAATGGACATCATGACTCACAACAAGGATCCCCAGAGATCACATGAGAAATAGAGGCTGACAAAATACAAGCTGGAGAGATGAAGTTGAAAAATTCAGAAAATCCTGGCTCCGCGATGCCAATGATAGACAAATGTAGTAGAAGGCCATATCCAATGACTGATGTTATTACACAGGAAATGTGTCACTTGGCCTGGACAGCATGAAAAGAATAAATAATTAATGGAAATCGGCAACCTATTCGTCACAGTTTCAATTCCTGCAGCAGCCCCATTCTTTAAATTGCTTATTTCATTTATGCTGTCTAGGTCAAGTGATACATTCTATGTGAAATAGAGATTCAAATAATATAATGCATTCATAATTATTCTTCAGGGGAATTTTAAAAAAGCAAAAACACAAAAAAGTTTCATTTAGGTATAATAAAGATTAAATGTTTGAATTTTCAGCCATCTGAGTTCATTGGTATGACCTGTTTGAATGATGATGCCAGACCCACATAAATACTGAAGAAAATGTTAATGTTGACGGATTTGGTTGACAGTTTCAAATACTAGTTCTAAGTATATAGAATTCTCAGCAATATTTCTTATAGCCAATGTGTTATTATCTTGAATAATTATGAACCACAATTTTACCTTTAGTGCAGAGATATACATCAATACTTAATAAATGAAATTTAAACAAATTTATTTTATGGTAATTATCATATTGGGGGGGGGGGTATTTATTCGCTGTCCCACAGCAGCAAAATGGGACACAAAGTCGAGCCTAACGTGGGAAGAATAGGAAACCATCCGTCCAAATATGGCTCCAGCCGACATGGCTACTGTTGAAAAGCTCATCATGATGGCAAGACAATGTCCGCCACAAAAGCGTCCACCAGGGGACCTGCTCCTTTAAGTGCAATGGAGCAGTGCTGCCCCAGGAAAGGCCTCCCGATGTGCTTAGCAAACACAACCTCAGTCAAACCTCATTGGCTAACACTTGCACCGGCGCACTCGGTCTTTGATACCATCCACATGCCAATCTCTGGCCCATTCGACAGGCAAGTGTCAGTAACTGCGCTTCTGGCTCTGCCGTGGAACAGATACTACACTTTGATCCCGAAGATAAGGCCAGAAATCTTTAATCATATTTACCAACCAAACTCTTGACGAGAAAACACGCAAGACACTACAAATGGTGGGTCACACCCAATATTCAGCTAAATGTTTTTCAGAAAATATTTGTGTATCAGAAAGCTTACCATATTAGCAAGTCTAAGTTGCCAATTCTACAATGTCATTTTTCTTTATGTCAATAGCTGATTAACATATTTTCAACCTATTTCTCATTGACTTATCTAAATATATACATATGATTTATTATACCCAGTTATATTTATATATGTATATACATATTCATACTAACTCACATATCCATCTTATGGTTTGGTACTTGTTTGTTTATATCAATTTATGCGTTTAAACATAGGTGTTTATAAATGGCATATGATTGATAATAAGAAAACACATTTCCCTAGTGTTCATGTATTTCAGATAAATTAACTCTTGAATTCATATTTTTTAAATTGAATTTCATTATAAAGAGGGATAACTGCTAATCTAAGTTACCTTCTTTCAGCCCTTAGTTATTTAAGAAAAAAAAGGTTCCTATTTTATTCACAGAAGACTTGCATTATTTTTCATTCTATTTACAGAAGAGTTTGACTATCAATTAGGTGCAGTATCAAGCAGTTCATGAAATTAAAAGTTAATATATGAAGGATGAAGGTAACCTAAAAAATACTTGTAGGTAATTGATATTTGATGGACAGACAAAAGTTGATATTCTAAAGTTTATTATTCAAATCATCATCAAAAGACTATGAACAAAGTAAGTTTCCATGCCAAAAATTGGAAAATTAATAATTAAACACTTCAATTTATTTTTTGATTCATTTTCTGAGAGAAAGTGACTCTCTCAAAAATGTTCTGATGGTGATGTGAATAAAAATCAAAATATCAACTTAATTACCAATAACTCATCTGTTCAAGTATTGATTATTCAAAGATACTGTTATCATATATCTATAAGTATCATCTAGAAAGCTTTGCAGCCCCGAATACTAAATGCTTTGAAAATTTTTTTGTGTCACTTCAGTCACTCATTTCTCAATATCTGTAAGTGTAATTCATGTAAATCTTTCCAGTGTTTTTTTTTTTTCTTCTTTTACACATACCTCAGTACTAAGTGTAAATTTTCTCTCATTGGGATCATCAGTTGTTTACCATGTAACCATTTTGGGGATTCAAAAATAAAACAGTCATGTTAATGAGACACCCAAGCAATGCTGATCAGACACCACCTTGCTTTAAGTTACATATAGTTTGTTATTTTATATCAGGTATTATCATGATATATTGTATATGTATGCTATTTTATTCTACACATCACTTAATGTTTTTGAAACACAAAGCTTTTTGACATAGGTTACCCAAAAAATATATTTAATGATGAAGGATCAAAAAGTATAGTGACAGACATGATGCGTTGTTCATATCACTTCTATCGAGTGTTCACCCACGTGAATATTAAATCCGTTGTGTCACTTTTAATCTCGAACTGCATGCAAATATTTTATATCATTTTAACAATACTAATAACAAAAATTTCTTTGAGTTGATTTTTTCCAACTTATTCAACTGAAGAATTTGACTATTTTCTCCACTAACCTCAGTACTAATTTTTCTCTCAAGTATACCAATAGACAATTGATTTGTCTATCAATTTGTTTTTTTTTCTTGATATTAGCAAATAAATTATTCTCATATACACACTTGAAATGAAATCAAACCACTTCCTAGCCGGTAGTAACACCTCTATGGGCTATTCTATTTATATGCTTGGACGATTTGTTACTTGGCATTCCATGTTCAATCTCTTCCTTCATCCAACTACCAATCAGTCAGACATATGGATTCGAGCCAAATGTTTTCCCCTTTCCTTGGTTCTAATCAATGCAATGATCTTTCATACTGACAAAGACTAAATCCATCTCTTTTGGTTACCTAATTCCCCTCACACGAATACAAATTTGTTCAATTTAATATACATTATTCATTTATTTTATTTCTATACTCTCATTAACATATTCTTTAATTTTTGTTATTTCATTATGGTGAAGCTGATAAGTTATAAGAGGATCAGATGTCTAGTCATGGCTTTATTAAATTGTCTAAAAATCTTTCTAATTTCACCACCTTACAACAAAAGAAACAATTTCTGGTATAAAATCAAAAAATCAAAGTATATATATATATATATATATATATATATATATATATATATATATATATATATGTGTGTGTGTGTGTGTGTGTGTATACATATGTGTGTATGTATACATATGTGAATAAAGACAATTTCAAGAACTAAATTTTGCTCAAAATTAATTATTTTTGTCAGTGTTGAAAAAAATGGCTATAATTAGAAAATAAAGGAATGAGCCAAGTGCCTCAGTCAGCTACATAGGTGCTCCCATGATACTGGGTGTGGGTTCAAATCCCAAGCTCATTTCTTCATTTTTTGATCATCGCCATTATTTTGCTTACTGCTGTAAATAATTCAGTTCAAACAAAATCTAGTCCCTAAAACTGTCTTTCCCTATTCACATAGTCAGATACTGATAACCATTATTTATCATATATATATATATATATATATATATATATATATATATATATATATATATATGCATACTCAAATACTAGTGTTTATGTGTTCATACCCTCATGTACAAAAATATATATCAAAAGGCCCACATTATTATATCTAAAAAAAATGACACCTACATGCATAAAAACATATTATAATGTATATTGCTTTTCCTTCAAAGATAACAGAAATGGCACATAAATTTTACAACATTCATAAGGTTCCTATTTTTACTGTTGTTGTTCTGCCTGTATTTTTGCCCATTTTCAGACAAGAGGTCATAAGGTGAAACATAAGCAAATAGATTCTGGCAGTGACAGGTGATATTATTCCGAGTATAATGCATTTCCATATTTGTAGAATGTAAAACAACTCAGTGCTATAGAAAATCACCAAGCATCAACAATCTCACAGAGAGAACATCTATAAACAAGGGACACAGCGGAAGAGAACCTGATTGTGGACAGGTCAGGGTTGTCAAGAGGACAAAGAGGTGTGGATGGCAGGGACTGCAAGCATTTATGTGTAGGAAAGAAAATTGCTGGGACATAACTATACTTGCATAAATATATGTATCAGATTTATTAATGCAAATATTAACTCTGATTTCACTCGAAAGAATGGCTTTTCCTTCTTTTTTTATCTCTTCTTTCGAAAAAGTTACAATTTTTGTTGAAAGTGATTAATTGGCAAATCGCCATGAAGATCACAAGAAATACAAAAAAAAAAAAGAAGCAAAACTACAATACAATGAAATGTCAAAAGTTTGGAGATTTATAGTTGGATGGATAACAGAAAAAATGGAAAATACATTATTAGCCATACAATTGCTTTTGTAAAAAAAATAAAAGTGCAGAATTAGAAAAAAAAGAAGAAAAAGGTTCAGGTCAAACTGTGCGGTTCGCTGATTATAATGTTAAAAGGTGAATCAAAAATCCTAACTTTTATTCTTCCTTTATAAATTTCTAAATTTCTCTCTTCCTAGTTAGTGGAATATTCATCTGATAGCAAATTCATCAATATATAAATGCGATGTCTTCAAAACTTTTTTTTCAATAAAATGTTTTTCTCAATAATGATTTATTTCATAAAATATTTTTTACTCACCATAAAAAATTATTCATCAAAATGCAAAAATTAGTATCTTAAATGGAAGGTCATGGAACTAAACAGCTTGGTTAGTGGGTTAGATGAATGTTTATCTTCCACTTGGGTCAGCAGTTGGTATTTAAATCAATGTAAAAGCCTGGATTTTGAAAGCTAATTTTCAAGGCAGACACAACCTAACTTGAAAGATTGGTGTAACACAATCTTCTCGTCACCTCTCCACTTGGTCTCATGCTGAATTTTGCAAAGCTTATTTATATACATGTCAGCTGATATTACTTTGTCCAAATAGACTACTTGAATATGTCAGTAAACAATAGTTATTCAAATTCATATTAATAAAAGAATATATCACTTTTATCTCTTAATAACTTTTGCGAGATCAAAACATTGCAAGGTGAGCAGGATGGGTATGAGTTGTCCCCATTGGAGAATACTCTTCTTTCAAAAAGTCAACTATTTCCATGTAGCACCCGTCGTTGGTCACAAACTTTCCCCAAAATTCACCAGACCTCTCTATTGTGGATGTCAGGAAGCCAGTATTCGTCATGTCGTATTATTTCCTGCCAGCCAATGTTTTGCATATGATCTCTATGAATTCACATTGTGATTCCATTGGCTGTCTGCCATTCTTGCAACATGACCAGCTCATTGCCATTTGAGTTTTCTAATGGATTCCTGAAGAGTAAGTCACATGATTTGAAAGGAGTGATTAAATTTGGGTTGTGAATTGTGAGGTCCAGTATTTGTCTACCATTCTTGTTGCATGGCCAGCCCATCACTATTTGAGTTTCTTAATGGATTCTATGATATCTCAGACTCCTGTTTTTCCTCTAATATATTATGCTATCTTGTGATCTCTACATGTAAGGTTGAGCATAACTCTCTGATATGCACATTACATGGTTCTCAGTTTGATGGTCATTTTAATGTTAACTTTCATTTTCAAGTCCAAAACCTCAAAATTAATTTCTCAGTTGCAAGCAATTTTGTTTCTTCTATTTTCTAACAATTTTGATGCCATTATATCTGAGATTCACTGCTAATCTTTTTAGCACCAAGTTTTAAAATGATATTTATTGATATGCTTATTTTATTTGATGAAATATTGTAAATCACTATTATTAAAAGATCAATAATAACGATTTGAAATAATATGTTAAAATTTGACATGCAATATACACAGTGATAATATTTGTGTCACAATTACATATATTTTTGCAGATATATATAATCAATTTTATCTGTTAACTGGAGTAATGTTATCGTAATGATTATCAGCAAATCTTTACCTTCCTTAATATCAAATGCTTCTTTTCTACTTATAAAAATATGAAAGCAAGAAAAGTTATTGGAAAATCAAAAAGTTTATCCATTTACTAAATAAAAATGAAAAACAATTTTTCATTCTATTTTCAACATTAACTTTATCAATTGATTAAATGCAGAAAATGGCAAGTGTTATAGTTATCTGGTGCGAGATAAGAGACCTTGCCTATTGCAAGTAATCTATTGCAAGTTAAAAGCCTCAACTCGTATATTACTAAGTTACCACCAATCACAATAAAACAGAAGCTTTACTGAATAAGCCATACAATAATTAATATTTCTATCATTGGTAATCAATGGGTTGAATAATATATTTACTGTTTTGCTCAACTATTTTTTATCGTTCAGGCCACCTCATAATTCTATCCTCAGAAGTTTTTATCTCTCTCATCAAAAGACTGCTTCACTATCCTTCTGCAATCTTTTCATTTAAAGAATTTTGTTAAGACGAGAAAAAATGGTAATCGAGAAGTGCAATACCTAGAAACATGTTGTCAAGCCTTACCTCAAAGGAATACTGTATTTTCTCTCTTAACTAATTCTTGCTGTTTTTTGACAATATCTGCCTTTACTTAGTCTAATTGGGAGCAATACTTGTTCAAATCAATTGTTTGGTTCTCCGGAAGGAACTCATAGTTGAGATCTCCTTCTCAATCTTACCACATACACCATCATCTTTGGATGAAGACTAGCTTCTGGTATGATAAATAGAGATTAATTTCACTTGCCCCACAATTAAATCTCTTGCATTCCACCTTGTTGTTAAGTATCCATTTTTCACCCCTTGTCACAATTATTTCCAAAGCAACATTTGAAAACAGACAAGTAGGATTTTTCAATCAACAGGTGGAAATTGCACATTAAGGCAACTAACAAAACTAACCTGGTGCAAATGATTATCAAGGCTTGATTTGGATATTTTCCGTATGTTGGGTATCTCACATGCTGTATAATGTTGATCATTATCAAATGTCTTGATTTAATTGCTATCAATCTCAGCTGGTCTACCCAACTGTTGAACTTTATTTTGCAAGAAATTTTCACTTTTCGCATGTTTGATCACCTACAATACATTGTCCTTGAACATCAAATTTCTTTTTTTTTTGTTTTGGAGTTGCATTTTCACCTTTTTTGAAATAAAAAGACATAACATGCCAAAAATGTTGCTTATTCTCATCCATTTTCAATGTTAAAATCAATAAAAAAAAAACAGTATGTACATTATGACATTTATTGGCTCAACAACATCCCAGATGAAGAGGTTTGGCAAATCCTAGGGAAGGTATATGTCCAACGATAGACAATAAAAAACTGATGATGATGATGTTGATATGATAGTTGTCACAATAAAATGAAAACCCATCCCTGTAAATAAAATTCGTAAAACTAAATGCTCCTAATACCATTTAACAATAAAAATGAGGAAACAAGCCTTATAGCCAACTCAATATAATTATAATTTTACAGTTTTTAGACTCTTATGATTCAAAGTTTCAAAATAAAAGGTTATAAGTATTTTAGTGACATTCATAGGTTTGAAATAAACAATAGAAGGAATTATTTGTTCTCTCCAATTGATTTTGTGGAAGAGCAAAATAAACCAAATGTTACTAAAGGGTTCTATTCATTAACTTTTCTGAATTTTTATACTCAAAACTAACAGATTGTCAATGAAAGTTTCTTAATCTGAACATGGAATTAGTGAAAGGTTCAAAAAATTTCCCTGAAAGAAATGTAAAATAAAACCTGTATTATCTCTACATAAACACATTCATAGTTAATGTATATAACTTAGTAAGTTTCTAAAACTTGTTTTTAATGAAAGAATGAAAACCAAAGTATTCATCCTAGACTCAGGATCGAAAAAAGAAATAGTTACTTTTTTCATGTTTTTTGCACTGGAGTGCTATCAAAAAAGTTTGGAGAGATTGAATGGTATATGGGAATTAAATGTAGTTTACACTTTTGTGGGTACTCATCATGGGATCAGTACCCTTTGTGAAATTGCCATTAACATACTCAAGGAGACTTATTGAAAGAGATGGTGGAAATCAGGTATTGAGGTAATTTTTTTCATGATCAGATTCCTTGAACTTTTGGCTAGTACATTGTAGAAGCAGAGAACTGTGAAATTCTTCACAATCTTGTGGAATTACCTTTTTCTTATCAGACACAACCTACTAACAATCACATTAGAGATATTATTAGTTTGAATGAAACCCAAAGTTTCAAAACCTAATTTTGTAGCAAACAGAGTCTTGAGCAGTTAATAAAAAAAGAAGTATTTTAAGAACGAACAATTGAAGGTTTCTCATAAATACTTATATCTACATTTGAGGATGGTTCAGTAAGTCCGTAGCCTGACAATTACTGGTTTAATTTCTATCTGAAATTTTCACTATATAGTGTTAAATCTTTGAGATTCATGGAGTAGCATTGGGTCAAAAGTATTGACACGGGAGATTATGAAATGAATATTTGTTTAGTAAAATAGATGTTTCATTCATTATTTGGCTACATAATTAATGATTTACTTTTGTCAACGAAGTTGTAAAGATATAAATGTATTTGGTCGTATTAGTTGGTTTATTCATTTCTTTATTCATTTATTGGTTTGACTGTCAACAAGATTTTTCTAAAAATACTGACTCAATTTTCAATTAAATTTTATAAACCTGTGAGTATTGGGATGAGAAAGAGCTGATGTAATTTTGGGGCGGATCCAGAAACTTTTCTAGGATTGAGAGACATTTTTCCATTTTTTTTCAATCACATTGCTATATACGCCTCCACTCAATATCTCAAAAAGTTTGCAATTAATTTCTATGAAATTCATTGGAGCGGATTCCTGCACATTTGCCAAAACCACATGATATTGCTGTTTTCTTCAAGTCCAGGAAATATTTCCAAGGGTTCTCAATGAATTTCAATAGAATTTCATGGAGGGGTGAGCAATACACTATGGATGAATTGATTAAATTTCGTAGCAATTCCATGCACATTTACCTCCCCAATGTCATCATTTTATGTTCAAATCATATGATATTCCATGAATTTCTATGAAATTTTGTGGATTAGTGGACAATGGGGTAAGAAAGAGGTGGTAAAATTCTCTTCTGATTGACAGATATTTTTCTATTTTTTTTTCATGGCATTAATATATGCATTCATGATTGTCCACACAATATCTCCAGAAGTTATCAATAAATTTCAATGATATTTCGTTAGAGGGTGGACAATAGGCTATTAAAAAACTGATTGAATTTTGAGGTGGATCCATGCTCAATTACTCTTCTTGACTACGGCGTTGGTAGAGGTATGCGCTCTCTGAGTGCTTTTTAGTTTATTTATTTATCTATGAATTAATTTTAGATTGAAAAACAGTCTTCAAGTTGTAGAAACAGAATAACACAAAAGAGAGGAGAAGTAAAAAAAAGCTCTACTAGTAATGGTGGCTCAGTCACATGCAGAGGTGTAGATAGAGATTTAGGGGCCCAGGAGGCAGGGCTTGGCTTCTTGAGGGAACCCCCCTCCAACATTTGGTTGGATTTGTCAGAAGAAATGCTGTAGGTGAACAACTATTCATAAAGCTTTTTGGACACGTACCTCTCCATTGGGGGCTCGCAGGTGTTTTCAAATAGTTTCCCTCTCCCTCAGGTCAATGTCTTTTCTGAAGTTTTTGTAAATTTTCAATTTTCATCATGTAAGGAATCTTAGGAATAGATTACTAACAAGACCTTATCATAAATTTGTTTCTGTGATACAATCCCAATTTATAAGGAGGAGAATTTTAATAGGAAGATGAATACTCTGTTGCTAAGCAATCAATAGAGTGACGAAGTGGTGACATCATCAGCATACATCCTATTCTAGATAGTATTGGAATAAGATAGGGAAAAATCAAGTTTTCGTCTTCCTTAGTCAAGTTTTTTATTATTCCGACTAGATTTTGCATGGTTTGTGAGGATAACACAGCCGGTTCATTCTGTATTGGAAGTTTTGATAACTTTTTTGTCATTTTATCAAATTTCTATTCCTTTTTTTCTCCCTCCAGAGGTTGGAGCAGTGAGTTTACTCTTTTGAAAACTGAAACCAGTGTAATATGATAAATGAGGTAGCATATTTAGAGCCCAGAACTTTAAATTTTTACCATAATGTTTGAAAAATTGGCTAATTTCAATACAATTATCAGTATTAATTTTTTAATGAATTTTGACATAAAAAGGGTATTCTGCGGGAAAGAAACAGAGAATATTCTACATTCAATCAGGCTATCTTTCGACAGAGGTATCTTTTAGGTGTGATTTAAGTAGCTATTGAAATTACAGGTGAACTTGTTACTGAAAATCATATGTATAAATTTTAAATCTAAAAAGAACAAAAGGAATCAATATGTTTTTTGATAAAAGATTTCAAGATTTTTTTCCTTTTATCAAAAGAATAAAATTATGTCTACCATAAATACATTTAAAAAAATTTCCAAAAAATAGTTTATTTGATTTTTCTCACAAAATGTTCTTCTCATAACAAGATTGATTAAGAAATGAGTACAAAAATGTTATTTAAATTGGCTCATTTATTTTAACTTTGCAATAAAAATTTTAGATCTCTGAGTTCTGGGCCCTAACTATGATAACTTATCAATCAAAGTAGACAAGTTTCAGTTTTTAAAAGTTAAACATTGTTTGATCAGATCTCCGAAGGGAAAGAACAAATTTTTTTAAAAATCAATAAAATGACAAAAAGTTATCAATATGTTTGATACAGTCTAAACTCACTGCTCTATACTTACAAACAATGCAAAATTTCAGTTGAAGTAATGAAAAAATCAGCTAAGATATATTTTTTCAATACAATCTGGAATCAAATGTATGCTATGTCAAACTTTACCTTTCTACAATAATCGAAAATAAATTCCTCAACTCTCAGTCTGGTTATAGAATCAAGTTACAATTATCCATGATGTCCACTGGGGAAGTGGATCTCAGCAAGAGTGAAGGGATTTTAAAAATTGGAACCTCATAGTCATCCGGGAAAAGACAAGAATCAGGGACATCATAGAATCCATTAAAAATCTCAAATGGCAGTGGGCTGGCCATGTTGCAAGAATGGCGGACAATCTGATGAACATCACGTCTCACGACAGAGATCCCCAGAGATCACATGCGCAATGGAGGCCAGCAGATTATTGGATGGAGAGACAAGCTCGACAAATTCAGAAAGTACTGGCTCCACAATGCCCATGATAGAGAACTGTGGCAAATCCTGGGGAAGGTCTACGTCCAATGATGGACGTTAAAAGACTGATGATGATGAGTCAATAAAGGATTATGGTGCTGTACGATTGTTTACGTAACCCAAACTTAATGTTCCCATATAAAAAGATATTATCATTATTCGCTAATAAATGGGTTGCTGCTTAGGTATTTTCTGAATATATCCTTTTTTTAATATGTCCATTATTCCCATTAGCATATTCTAAATACAAAAGTGGAAAATCATCCAAAGCAGAAGTATGATTCATGCATATACACTTGCTTGAGATTTGAAACCTGTTGTTTTTTATTCATCTCAATACCAGTGCCAGATTCAAGCAACTGGACACTCTGGGCTAGGACAGTAATAAGAACTTATCATAATCAAGACAATTTCAGCTATCAAAATTCAAAAGAAATATGGAATGCTTGATTACTAGAAAGGAAACGATTTTCTCTTTCATAACGATATAAAGCCTATTAGTCGTGCTGAAAGATTTGCTGTTGTTCCCAAACAAAAAACAAAAAGAACATTTCAATGCATCTAGGTCACAAAGTGAAATTTTAAAATATTCATTGTTTCTTTAGTTACTTTTATAACTTTTCAAAATGTAAATGTTTTTAGCATCAGAGTTTTAGAAGAAATCAATACATTGATCCGTCTTTATAAACAAAATGTTCCTTTTTCTCTTTGATGTGTACGTACTTGCATATATAGCCATACATAAGCAGGAATACTAAAATGCAGGCCCGAATACATTTTAACAAACTCGCATATATACCTTAAAATATTTGATGTACATCAATTCATATATGTGCATGATCAATCAATAAGTGGATATATAAATATATCAAAGCAAATATGTACAAACATTTCATACCAGCATAATAGCTTAGATGTATACATGAATTTGCATGATAGATAGATAGATAGATAAACAGGAGATAGAACTAATTCAAAGGCAATGTGATAGACTAATACAAAAAGAGAGATAGTGAGAGAGATGAAAGCACAATGAGCTAAACTGAAGTGACAGAATGAGATATATGGATAAAAGGTTAGATGGTACCAATAAAAGACAGACACAAAATGGATATTCATACAGAAACTGAGATATATAAAGACATAGATCAAATACAATATATTCATTAACATGAAAGAATACGTAAGCAAATTGATCTTACATATCAGATACATCTGAGGTACGATTAAAAAAGTTCTGAGACTCCTATGGAAAGCTTTATTTGTACTTTTAAAAAATTTGGCCTACATTTCTTTCGAAGTAGTCATCTTGTGCAGCAATAAACCACTCCAAACACTTTTGCCATGCTTGGAACGCTCCCTAAATGCCACACTCTTCAAGTGTGCAAAGCACCATCTGCGATTTGCACTGGATCTCCTCCATGGTGTCAAAACAGCGACCCTTTCAGCTTGAACTTTATCTCGGAGAAGTGGAAGAAGCCGCAGAGAGCCAAACCTGGTAGATAGGGTAGGTGTGTGGAGGAACAATCATTCTGGTGCGGCACAAAGAAAAAAATTTACTCTGAGTGGGTATGTTGTCATGTTGGAACACCCACACATCATCGCATCACAGTTCAGGGAGTTTGCACGGAATGGTCTCTTTCAGAACTTATCCAAATGACACATTGACGATATCAGCAACTTTATTGATGGTGATCTAATAATTCTGATGCGCAATTCATCCAATTTCCTTGACATTTTCAGGGATAGTGCTCGTTGACGGTTGCCCTGACCTCTCGTCATCCTTCAGTGACGTTCTACCACTCCTGAAGTGCAAGTGCCACTCAAAACATCTCACTTGTCTAATTGATTCATTGCTGTAGACCTCCTTCAACATATCAAGGGTCTCCGTAGCTGATTTCCCAAGTTTAAGGTCCATACTGAAATTGCAAACGAGCATGTGAAGAGAGTCACAAACATGTATAAAAGATATCTTCACTGCATGTTGCAATTTGGTAAACTGATTCATGAGTGCCACTCAAAACAACTCACTCGGCTCATCGATTCATTGCTGTAGGCCTACTTCAACATATCAGGGGTCTCTGTAGCTGATTTCCCAAATTTCAAGTCTGAGGTCCAACCTGAAATTGCAAATGAGCTCGTAAATTAGGTCGCAAAAATCCATGTCCACTACATGTTGCCACATGATATGCTGACTCGCGATGAAGGCTGCTCATTTCGGGCAGCATAGTGCGAATTTTTCACGCTCATTTGGTTTGTAACAAGAACATTTTTGGAACTTTTCGATCACACCAAATACATGAAATATTCAGAATGTATACACGTGCATGTTATCTGAAATTGAGGCATACATCCTTGTGTGTACACAGGCACATATTTGTACACATGTATCTAAACAGGAGAAAGAATAGATAATAAATTTTAATAAATATTCAAATAGAGAATCTATTTTCAGGGGATATTTCACTGGATTATTTTTTTTCTCTCCTGTGATATTTCTAATATATATTGGCATACATTAACTTTGATACTTTTTAAAAGGGTAACCTCACTGACATGAAGTAGTTTGCTTGTTCATTGCTGATGTTGTTAAGATTTGAAGGCGACAGGCCAAGTTGTTATTATTATTCATAAGATAAGATGTTAATCATTTTTATTCATGTAAAATTTGTCTTTTGAATGTTGGTTTAGAAACAAAAAAGTTGATACAATCTGCATAGATAGTATTTGTTCATTATGTAAACAGGAAAGATTGATATATCTTTTGTAGTAATTTGAGGGGGATTAGTTCATCCAGCAATAACCTCTACTGATTGGAGTTCTTTTTCGTAAGCCTCATCTACTTCAGCCTTTTAGAGTCTGTTGTTGGACATAGACCTTCCCCAAGATTCGCAAGATCTCTCTATCATAGGCATTGCAGGGCCAGTACTTTCTGAATTTGTCTAGCTTGCCAGGCCATGATTTTGCATATGATTTCTGCAGATCCACATCATGAGTAGCAATGTCCAGCGGTTGTCTAACATTCTTGCATCATGTGCAGCCCATTGCCATTTGAGTTTTCAAATGGTTTTGATAATATCTCGGAATCCTGTCTTTGCTCTAATATACTTTGCTGTTTTATGATCTCTCCATGTGATGCTGAGAATGGTTCTCTGTTTGAAAGTCAATCTTTTTGTTAGATTTAATGTCTCTGCTCTAAAGGTGACCATTGGGTGGATTTATTGGTTGTAGACCCTTCTTCTTAGAACTTGTGGGATTTTCTTGTTCTTGAAAGTCGAGCTTGCTCTACTGAAAGCTTGACAACCTAGTGTGATTCTTCACTTGATTTATTCTTCTTTTGAGGATTTTATGGAGATTCATTGTCTCAAGTAGATGTAATGGTCCACTTCCTACCTAAGCCTAGTTGATTTATACTATGTGGCCTTTGGACAATCAAGTTGTGAAACAGAAGATAAAAAAACAGAATCTTGAGATTGTATTCTGATTTGAAGAACTGTATCAAGATGAAATAATCTATACAACTATTTCAATCATTTGAATCCTAATTTGCATAATTATACAAAAGAACTTAGCGCTATACATTCAAGTATTTTAATCAAATACATATCAACTTTTGATTACTTCTTATGTGTGTGCAATAGAACTCATACATATGTGAGTGTGTGTATGTGTGTGTGTGTAAATATTTCCGGCATAATTCAAACGATAAATACATGAAAGATGATTTTGGGCGTTTGAGGATTATAATTCATTTCTTTAAACTTTCATTCAAGTTAACTGATCCCCAGTGGAGGGGGTGGGGGTGATGTTTTGTAAAAAATGTGCATTTTTTTATTACAAGCCCCACATTAATTTTTCTTTATATCTTTGATATGTAAGATTTATAAAAAAAGATTTTTTTCATCTTCCTACTGAGTAAGAAGAGGATTTTCAATTCTAAGTACAAAATGAGCTTTTTTGCCCAGAACTGAAAAATATGCCAGAAAATTTGCCAGTAAGTGTGATCTATGATAAGTAATGGCATAACACCATTGGTTTCTGTGGGAATTTTTCTCATTTAGGATTTTGAGACAAAAAAGGCAAAACTGTCCCAAAATGGGTTAAAACAAGTTGGCTTTGTTCATAATTGAAAAACTTGTCATTAATTTTAGCTGAAAATCTGTCAGTAAATGTGATCTATGTTAGTAATGACATAACACCATTGATTACAGCATGAAACCTCTTATTCAGGACTTTGGGGCCCGAAATGGGCAAAAATGCCCCAAATCTCAAGTTGAATTCCAAAAACTATATCTTCTAAGGATGAAAGGTCTGTAAGCTATACAACCAGTGCAAAAGAAATGTGTTTGCATTTTCTCTTGTGCTTTGAAGTAAATTAGCTGATTTAAACCCCACATTATAAAACCCATGGCAGTAATTTGATAGGGCTTTTTTAATAGAGAATATGAATTGGCATAATTTCATTATGCAAAGGGCATGAAATCTACACATCGCACAGGCCCATAGCTCACAATACAGCATTCAGCAGTTATCCAACCCAGAGTGGGTATGGCAGTCTCTGGTTTCAATCATTGTCAAAATGTTGAATGATTGCTTCCTCAATTGTGGCCAGCACAGTCGTCACCAGTGATGCAGAACAAGTGCTTTGGGATGCTGCAGTAATGAGCACCATTTCCCCACTCAGCTCATGTTTCATATTAGCCAAAAGTTCAGATGATTAGGTCAAGGATCAAGTTCTGTCATGATTCTCTGCTTGAGAGATTTGCCAACCCTTTCCTTCTTCATCTTTGCTATAATATACCCAGCTTTTCATCAGCTGCATTAGAAGATATATTGAGTGTGAAGATTCTGCAGAATGGTATCCATTGTGAGCCAATCATGCAAGAAAATGCTGGCAAACGCCTTTGAGTCTTCTACTTCAGAATTTGCAGCAAAAATACAGCATGAATTCTCTCCCAAGTTTTCACGATAAATCAATCCAACTTGGAAATTTCACTTTTTGATGAGAATGTTGTTTTTACAGCAACAGCTTCATTTTCAAGAAGAATTTCTTAGCATTTTTTTTTTTAAATCAAGCACTCAATAAATGAAGATAAATGCCAATTTGATGAAAAAGCAAGGGTCCCCAGCTAACTTTTTAGGTTTCAGAGCTGAGAGGACACTCATTTCCCTTACCCTCTCTCTCAATGTATATGAAGAATATAGTATTTTTGGAAGTGACTGATGTTTAAAGGGGATGACAGCAACCATTAGGGAGATCTGGAAATTTTTTTTTTTTTTTTGCGCTTTTGTGAGCTTTGGCAGGACTGCACTTCAGCATAAATCAAGTGCATCCTTCTCTTGAGAAACCAACATAGTGTTTGTAAAATCAAAGAATATTGTTTGAGGTTCTATTCCAAATGCTGAATTTAAGAGAAAAAAAATTCAAAGGAAAAGGTTTCCTTCACTGATATTTGCTAAGTTCTCAAAACCTGACTTGTTTGCTGCCTAGTATTTTTTTTGATATTATAAGTTCTATATCAGGTTTTTTCTCCAAGAAAAAATCTCCATTGCATGTTCAAAACACTTTCATTTTCATACAAATAAACTAATATGTACAACAGCATGTCTAATAAATGAGATACATAAATAAATGTTCATAAAAAAGATAAGATTATTCATACACTACAGTAAGATAAATAATCTTTTTCATGGCAGTGAGCTGACGACTTTCTGAGACAAGATATCTTAGCTGTGGTACTGGACTGATAACTTTCTATGATGAGTTTTCTCGTCAGTGGCAGCAAACAGATTGAAAAACTTCAACAGAAGTTAATTTACGCAATTTTCAAGAGAAATTCCTTACAAATGAGGATGAACAGGAAAAGGGTCTTATGACGGGAGTCATTCAATTCACAATATTCTGTAATAGTATATATATTTGTTGTTTTTAAATACAAAATACTTTTGATATTTATTCTGAAGTGCTAAAAATATTGTATGAGTAATATACTCAAAATATCCAATTGAACCTCTGGTAACAAATCACCTATCAGATTTCAGACTGTTTAACAGGGTTGGACTACTAACTACAGACTGAGTAAGGAAATAGAAAAATGAATGAGGTTCAACTCAATAAATATGACTCGCTGATTTCATTGTATAAAGTGGGTTATTTAATATAAAAACATGAATGATTTTTGTTTATATTAATAAGGAAAAGATCATAGGATCATGGAATACCAAGCCACAAATTTCTGTTGCCTGAATGTAATTATTTCTTTTCACTACTTTCTTCTCAGTTAATCCAGCACTGAATTACTATGTTACAAAAGTTGAATATCCTATGGGCTCTGCATTTTCACTGATCCCACACAAAATCCTTCCTTAGCAATTGTGGTCAATTATCACCTTTAATCGGGATTATTATTTAACACAGTAATTTATGGGAATGTGGTATCTATGTGATGTATATACTGACAATGCAGAAACGTAAAGGTAAAAGGTATGTGGAACTGAAGTCACAACTACTGCACAATGATCAGAATAATACTATTACAGAAATGTCAGACAAATTTGACGAATTGTCTCATTCTTGTGGTCTAGCAAAAAGAAAAAAATAATTACTAAACAATGCTTGTAAAAAAATGAATGTCTTAATTTTAATGTGTATTTGCCAATGCTAGAGGACTCATACTACCTTAATCTGACCCTGTATTAATCAAAAGGAAAACAACATCCTTCAATAATCCAAGCAATTGAGAAAGAAGTCATGATCAATTATAACCAACAATATACAGAAGAAGTTATCAACTTCAGATACAAAATTAAAAGCTTTAAGCAATAAAATAAATGGACCAAAAAAAGCTATAAAATCACTATAGTATCTGAAAGAACTCACGGGAGTTGCCAGAAGCAACCACCTCCAGCATGTAATCAAATCTTCCGCTTGTAGACACTTGAAAGCAAGTTCAATTCCACCTCATTTTACACTCGCACTTTTCTTCTTTCCTCAACAGCCAAGTTTAGCTGTTTTCTTCTTCTTCATGTTTAACCCTAACCCTTTTGAGTAAGCCTACCCTACTTCTCTCTCTCTCTCTCCTTCCCTCTCTCTACCCAACCTTTTTGCTGTCTTTGTATTGCAATCCCATTCCGAGATCACTTCCTCTATTTTCACCCATTTCATATCAAAATTTTTATTTTTAAAGTGTGATAGATGGATGTGACAGAAAAATGGTTGGAAACATTGCTTATTATAATGTATTTCATAAACCTTGAAAATCAGCCAAATATTAAGATTGAGATTTTAGGTTAAAGTTTTTATAATCGATGTCACTTGTTTACATCATAAATTTCATTACATTAAATAACATGATAAATTTATACATGTCCCTGCTTATCTAGAAAGAAAAGTCAATTTTCTTGTAAAGTATAATGACAGCAGAGGGAGAGTTGGTTAAGGCTTTTTGAAGAAGGTGTTGGAACATCACTGAGGGTCGCTTAGAAATTATCAGACATTGTAGAAAAATTTGAAAATCTTTCTTTCCTATAATTGCGTAACTAATATTTTTTTTACTTCTATACCAAAATGTACGCTTTCTCATAGTAATATGGCCAAATGCTATTCACTAATCTTTCCCCCAAAATTTTGTTCAAGTTACCCTTTAGTAATTTTAGTTTTGAAAAGTATCTTTTTAAAATAATAAACACCATAAAACTATTCATCTTTTATGTTAGATTACAACAAAAGACTAATGTACAGCTTTAATATTTATTGTTTTTATTTCAATGATTGAGGTGATGTGAAAAATATCGTCGTATCAAAAGAGAGGCAGAAAATTTCATTCCGTCAAAAAGGGTTGTGAAAGATTTTGTCTCATGGAAAAAGGGTCCCAAATAGGAAAGTTTGAGAAGCCCTGGGTTTAATGGATCTGCAGATGCTTATTAAATAGCTTCAGAGTTTAGACATAAACATTGAAGTAATGGGCAGGATTTATAGTATTCATCGACAGAAAAAAGCAGTACGAAAAGAACAGCGTGACCTCAGGCAAGATCCACATTTAATGGATTGATATTTTTACAGCACTATAGATAAAATGTTTTGCTCGGTGCTTGAGTAAGCAGGAAAAACAATTGCTATTATCTTTTATTGACTGCCCAGCTTTGGACAAAACCCACAAAAATTTTTTTGGCACAAATCCTTAAATTATTCTAAGTTATTTTTTGTAAACGATCGTAAGAATTTGTATGTAGAAGGGTGAGGTATGAAACAAAGACAAAGAAAAATGAAAAAAAAAAAGTTGAACTCGAATGCTTAACAAAAGAAGGAGAGGTTGTTGAAGACTGTTAAAGTGGTGAAGGGGAACTTCGGACAGGAGAGTGTAGAGAGAGAAGGAGAAATTGAGGCATGAATGGAACAGAGATAGGAAATGCACTTCTCCTTCCCTCCTCCACCCCTCCCCAAATTGAAAAAGAAATAATATCCAAAATGGTTGCCATTAAAGAAAGTTGGTAATTCTCCAAGTAAACAAAATATAAAAACTTAAATATGACATATTTATACGTGCAGTTGAAGGACTGCTTCAGCAAACTTTACCATCAACCATCCATTAATCATCAAGTCTGAATAAATATATCCATTGTTGCTGAAGTGGTAAAAAAAACATCGTAAAATTGAGAAATATTCATCCGCTGACTGAATCACTCACACACACAGATACATGCATTTTACAGTAGGATTGTGAAACTAAGGGTTTTGTAAAATCCCTGAACATTTCAGTAACCTCATAAAATCCCTAGTTCTGCAATCAGTAAAGTAATGTTTGATAATATTATGACACTGACCATTGCCACTGTAAGGAGTTTAATACTCACTGGGTGTCCCACCACTGTAGCCTTGTGTTAAACTAACCTGTATATACACTGTAAATACTAAAGCAGAATATACTTGATATTTACTAAGTTCACTTTAGTTTAACACACAGCCAGAGTATTATGGTACCCAGTAAGGAGAGAACTCATTACAGCAGTACAGGTCAGCATCAAGAGCTCGTTAACCATTACTACACTGATAGTAAAGATAGAGATTTCATGAAATTACTGAAACGTCCAGGGATTCCACAAAATCATTAGCTTCACAATCTTACTGTAATAAATACATGTAATAATTTAAATGAACTAAAGTTCCTTTGGCTTCTCAGCTCTTTAATTAAATTCTGCTTATACAAACTGTTGCATTGCTTGCTCACAGAAATAGTTTGCTTCATTCTAACTCTGTCCTTAATTGCTCGTGATGTAATCTACGCATTACAAGTAATTTGCATTTATCAATGTCTGAGTGCTAGATGGATTTTCCATGGTACAGATTGGAATCTCTTGGCAAACAGACCAAACACTCATTTTGTTTACAACGAATCTTTGGGAATATTTATGAAAGACATGTGGCTGATATAATCTTTATTATCTATCCTGTTGGGCTACGCTGTCTACAACTATATTTATCAGTTCATCCAGAAAATATGCGGTACTGATTTTTAGAGTAACATCTGTCTGTTAAAGAGTGAGATGAGCTGTATTATGAAGAGGCAAGTCTGTCCATAAAGGATATGATGGTAACGTGCATTTATCTAAAGGAGGCTATTGCCAGGACTCGTGATATCTATTCATGCACAATGTGATTTCATGTTTAATATGATCCCCTATTTTTCTATGTATAAAGCATGAATATATTTTATTTCCCTCCATGATATGATATCCACGTGCTTGGAAGGTGGAAAGCTATCAGTTTCCAATTTGCACAATACATTAAGATGGTTTCTGGAGCCAGTGGATACCGTACACTTGGATATCTATGGCTGCTCAAGAAAATGAATAGATGAGTTTAGGAAATGAAAAAGTGCAGCGGTATGCAGAGGCCCAGTTCAAGTTACAAGCTACACAGGTGGTTGCTCAGGGTGCAAAGTGGTAGTGGGTACCTGTCACGTGTCAGAAGGACTTTACAAATACAAATGGAAGAATGGGAGAAGAAAATAAACAAAAAACAGCCAAAATGAGAAAAGTCAGATTTTCCAGGAATATCTGATGGTTAAATATTTTCTGTTGTGGTAAAACTAACAGACACAATTGGCAATGGAAATTATCATGACTCTTTGTTCCTGTACATTGATTTTTTGCTCCGTAAAACATGAATAGATAGCACTATACTTTAAAGGACACCAAAGTTCAGCTATTGCTGGCCCTGTGTACACACTGAGTGACCAATCAAGTAAATTGATCAACCCAAGCAAAAGTTTGGTCATATATAAATGCAGCTGTTTTAGAGTGGGACCTCTGTACAAATTGATCATGACGGCTTGGCTTCATGAACAATGGTTTAAGAGGGTTTTCAAAATCTATTGCAGGTCCTTTGATGGCCAGCAAGGCCATTGCAGGGGAGGCAATTCTTCTGACAGAAGATGCTGGAGAAGATCTGGTAACTCAAGGAAACTTCAATATCATAATTCTGCCTCTGCTTTTGCTCTATGGCTTGCTTCAAAAAGTGTGGATGCTTCGTTTCGCAATCATAAGCCTCTGTTGACCAGCTGAGGTAATTGATTCCACAAGAGATGGGGGTTCTTCTTTGAAGAATCCCTGTATCTTTTCTATCACATCTCCTTGCACCCTCTAGTCCATCAAATGGTATTTGGGGTGAAAGATGATAATAACATCCTTACAATATGGACTGTCCATCTAGAGATGAGTCTTTTGCAGTAGCTTCAATGTTTGCGACACTGTCTAAAGAGGATTTCTGTGTTTTTAATGAAGTAGCTCCAGTACACATTGAGAATGATGCAGAAGCAATGCTTAAAGAAGCATTAATGGAGGTGTAGGCAGTCTTGGTATATTGTCCATGGATGTGGCTCCAGAAGGAAGCATGGTTGTACTACTTTTTCATAAATCACTCTTCATTTTGTATTTTACGTATTGTTTATAACTCCTCCTCTTAAGTAAACAAAATTAGAATGCAACCCCAACTCATTTTTGCCCTTGATTCTGATAGAATAATTTTCTTACATTGTAAATGAATAAATACTGTAAATTGAGATAAATTTCTTTGTTGGAAATATAAGATTTTGCTCTTGTGGTTTCATATTATATAAATCAAACAAAGCCTTCAAAGTAGGGGCTGGGATTCCTTCAGCTTATTTTGGTTGCAGAAATATTAAAAAATCTTTATTCAAAGAATAATTATTTAAGTCCAGTTTTCTTTAAAATCTCAGTACAAAAAATATACTCCTTCCAGTGATTATTGTAAAATTGTTCAATGCTAATCACTGATATTTTTTTTAAATTTGCTTTTGCTACTTATAGCAATTTCTCTTTCAAAATGTTTTTTTTCATAATAAACACTGTAAAACTTTTTGTAGTTTATAAATACAGAGCAATTTTTTACAATATTTTTTGTCTTAGATTGTGTCTATGTTTAGTCACCATTAGATAAAGACTATAACAAGTTAGAGATTGTGAAAAAAAATTGTCACATTATAAGGGATCATGAAAAAATTAGCCTCATCAAAAGGGATTGTGAATGGAAAAAGTTTAAGATGCCTTGTTACAAATCAACTAATTGCTAACCAAGAAAGGCATCAGGATACTAAATTGATACCAAATTATGTCAGCCAGCTTACAAATGGGAAAGCAATTTAGGGGCTTCACAAACCTATATCTTTCTACACACATCATCATCATCATAATAATAATCAGCACTTGTGCATCTGTTGTTGGGAAGTATTGCGGAGCCAATACTTTCTGAACTTGTCTATTTTGTCAAGTTAACTATATATCCATGTTGAGGATCCATGCAGTGAGTCGTTAGGTCCAGTGGTTGTCTGACATTTTTGCAACATGACCAGCCCATTGCCATTTGAGTTTTCTTATCAATTCTATGATATCCCTGACTCCTGTTTTTTGGGTTTTTTTTTCAAATATATTGCACTGTTTTGTGATTACTCCATGTGACATTGAGCAGGATTCTCTCATGTGTATGTTGCACGGTTCTCAGTTTGAGGGTCAATCTTTTGGTTAGGTTCCATGTTTCAGCTCCATAGGTGACTGATTGGAGTACGCATTGTCTGTAGGCCCTTCTTTTTAAAACTAATGGGATTTTCTAAAACTTTCAAGACATTCCGCAAAGTGACAGGATTGTTCAATCCATTATCCTCAGAAAAGAGCTACATTGGGGTGCATTTTAATTCTTCATTCCTTTAAATTTCTAAAGGATAGATGATAAAAGGTTACAAACTATATGTGAATGAAAAGTTTTGGATGATAGGGAGCGCTTTTTCTTTGCATAGCATCAGCAGTAAAAATGAATTTTGTTGATTAAGATTCAATTTTACATTTAGAAATTGGAATTTTTGCACTTACTATTGATATAACGTGCAGCCACTGACAATGAAGACTAAGTAGTGAAATGATTGCCTCAGAAAAATAGACTTTAAAAAATCATACTAAATGCCTCTTTTCTAAACACTTGGCATAAAGAACAGGAATAAAGAAACCTGGATAAGGATAGCTTCCATCCAAGACACACCCATTGAAACATGGGTGCTCCTTCTACACTGGACAAAAAATCAAAAGACCTTGTGAGATACCAGACTATGGACTATGGGGACTATAGCAGCCCTGGGCAATTTACAAAAAAGAGGCTTTAAAGAAAAAGTCAAAAGAAAAAAACCTTTAATTGGAAAACCATCGACCAAAACTATCAATATGTCAACACAGTTTTCTTCAGTTTTTAATTGATTCAGACTGACTGGCTGGTTGGCTATATATGTGTCACATATACCATCCACACCAGTGGAGCTAGAGGGATGAAAATTCAAACATTTACTCTGTATCATGTTTAGAAGAAAAAAATTTTTTTCTTGTTTTTGAAAATTCTACCTGATATAAGTTGGGTTTTTTAATGTTGAAGGGGGTACTCATTTTACAATGGAGAAGGCATGGAAACATTTTTTCCTTACTTTTTGGGAAAGGGAAACAATGTTCCTTCACTTTTTATATACTACTAAAATTTTCTCTTTTTGAACAATTTACTGATGATAAAAATTAGCCAGTGAATGTCCAAATACGCATTCTATACAGCCTCAAAATATCCTCTCTTGGCCTTTAAGTCAGCCCTACATTCCCTCAAGAGTTGGTCTAATACATAATTGAACAAAGCAGCTGCTTGAGACCCTTTGGCTACCTGAAGGACGGTAAGAGAAGTGACAATAGTCAATTGTGTTGGCACCATAGAGGCTTCATGTCCCTCCCTTTTATTTTTCAGTACTACACCAATGTTTATAATCCTAAAGTAAAGTACACCTTGTTAATGATTCATTTTTCAATAACCAGATCATAAGTTCATAAAAACTGACTGTTATAAAAAGTAAGAGCTGCTTGAAGGAATTTGAGAGAAATAGAGGAAAACAATAAATTTGTATTATTCTGGTAATCATGATGTGACATTCACAGGAAAGACTGACACTGAAAGAACAATAAAACTATACAGAGCTAATGATTAATAGCTTTCAAAAAGTGCATTTATTTTATATTGTTATTTATTGAATAGTGACATTTTTTAAAAAGACTGGAAACATTTTTTTGTGATCATAATGATTATGATTATTTTTCCCAGTGTGAGTATGGATAGAAAAGTAGATAGATAGATAGAATTACAATCATAACTTCATTTAGTATCTATGTGAGATTATATATATATATATATATATATATATATATATATATATATATATATATATATATATATATATATATATGTGTATGTGTGTTTTCAAAGAATTGCAAGAAGTAAACCAATAACCTTATTTTTTGTTTCAGAGATCCCTTGTTTGAAAGCTTCAGAAATAGCAGATGAATTTCAATTCACCCAAGAACAGCAGAAAAATTATATCAATCAGCTTGGGTTTTATGAACTCTCAAAAAAGGAGTAAGACAAGGTGATAATCCAAACTATTCACTGCCTGTCTCAAGATGATCTTCCAAAACCTAGGCTGGAATAAGGGAATCAGAATAGATGGTGAATACCTAAGCTATCTCAGGTTTGCAGAAGACACCGTCATTTTTGCAGAGAACCGTAATGACCTCTAAATAATGCTAGACAGACTGAATGAAGAAAGCAATAATGTTTCCACATCAACTTCTTAAAGACATTAATAATAAACATGTTGAAGATAAAGATACAATAATCAAAAGAAAAAAAAGCTGAACTTGAGAAAGTAGACCATTACATCTACCTTGGACAATGAATCTCTATGAAATCCTCAAAAAGAGAAAAATCAAATGAAGAATTACTCCAGGTTGGCAAGATTTTAGTAGAGCAAGCCAAACCTTTGAGAACTAAAAATTCCACATCCTAAAAAGAATCCAACCAGTGCAACCTCGTGATGGTCACCTATGGAGTGGAAACATGGGGCCTAACCTAAAGATTAACCCTCAAACTCAATACACATCATCAGATGAACTGATCACAAGACAGCACAATATATTTTTGTAAAAACATGCATCTGAGATATCAAAGAATCCACTGGAAAACTCAAATGGCAATGGGCTGGTCATGTTGTAAAAATAGCAGATGATTGCTCAAGATCACGTCTCACAATGTAGATACTCAGAGATCGTACGCAAAATAGAAGATTGCATGATGAACTACACAAGTTTGTGAAGTATCGGCTCCACAATGGCCAAGATAGAGAGCTCTGGTGGATTTAGGGGAAGGTCTTTGTCCAACTAAGGATGCTAAAAAGCTGAGGATGATGATGATGATGGTGATGAAGCTCTTTTTAAAAACATCTAATATCAAGAAGAGGAAGGAGTTGGAGATTGAAATGAGCAGGAAGCACTTTTTGGCACAGCATAATTTTTATCTGAGAAATCAAGATGTGCTCAAATTCCAGATACTGCATCAAATAACTTCCTTTCATTGCCCTACTATGAATCTCATTGGATATATGTGGCAATGTTTGATGAGAACTTGCATAAGAAATCTATGATGCCAGCAATATGGTCAGGTTAGCTGAAAATCTTTCACCAAGCAAGGTATGAAATGCCTCAAAAATTTCAGGACAATAATTTTTTGTCAAGACAAATTGTTGCATTAGAAATGGCTTACGGAAAGACAAAACCTTTGTACGGTAAAGGATCGAATAAAGTTGAAGTAAAACTGTTGGAGTCTACCTCTTGCACATATATATATATATATATATATATATATATATATATATATATACATATTTATATATGATCATCATATTCAATTGTATTTGTTCACTCACTTATATATATATATATATAATATATATATATGTGTGTGTGTGTGTGTGTGTGTGCTTAAGTACAAAAACACAATTGATTTTGATGAAAAATACCTCAGAGGTATCATTGTAATAAGATATCAATGCATATATACATAGTTTGAAGTATACAATAGAAAAATATGACATTATAAATTAACAGCTATATTTGAGATAAATTTCAATCAATCCCAAAAACTGTGAATTTGACATACACTTGCAAATGTGTATTATATCTAATAACAGGAATTTGTCATGAAATTGAAAGTGAGGTTAATATTCCATTGTCTTCTTCACAAATAAACAATCTGTAAGTACAGCTATAGAAGCCACCTCATACAAACTGTCAAATGACCAATGTCTTTTGACAGCCTGCATTGTTTGGGATGATCAATTAAAAAATTGGAAAAAGGAGACAATCGATGAATAAGTCATTCCTCTAGCCTTTTGTTGGGCAGAAATGAATAGATCAAAAGATAGCACAATATATTAGAGAAAAAACAGGAGTCAGAGATATCATAGAATCCATTAGAAAACTCAAATGGCAATGGACTGGTCATGTTACAAGAAAGTCACACAGCTGCTGGACATTACGATTCACAGAGTGGATCCCTAGAGATCAGATATAAGAATGTAGTCAGCAGTAAATAAGGGTGTGATGGTCTAGCCAAGTTCAAGAAGTACTGGTTCTGCAACACCCATGATAAAGACGTGTGTCAAATTTTGGGGAAGATGTCCAGCAACAGATGCTAAAAGCCTGCTTCTACTGATCTCTATAAAAGTCTGAACACAAAAAGCGTGAATGCTGCTGGGCACAAACTAAGGGATCATAAATACAACCCCTACTAAAAACTTTTCTTTTGCTGGGGTGGGGGTGTAAAAAAACAAAGAAGTTTTCTCTAGGTATGATAAGGAGTAAAAACTTTTAGATTTTCAGCCCTCTAGCTCCATTGGTCTGGTTTGTATCCATGATTGATACACAGCCAACCAGATCCACTTGAAAACTGAAAGAACCTTTGTTGATATTGACAACTTGGAAGGTTTCTCATATAAGAACGCACATGTAATATGAGGTTTACTTTTTACTAAAGCACTCATCCACCACAAAGACCACTAATATTGCATCATGCAGGGGTAAGTACAAATTGAAACATGGTAACTAACCAAGGAAGGCAATTGCTGTTTGGTCGTTCCTCTCCCAACCACTTCATCTACCTGGGACAACAAATCTCCATGAAATCCTCAGAAGAAGAAATCAAGGGAAAAATCACTCTATGGTGGCAAGCTTTTGGCAGAGTGAGCTCAACCTTCAAGATCAAGCAAGTCCCATTTATCCTAAAAAATAGAGTATACAACCAATGCATCCTCCTAATAGTCATCTAAGGATTTAAAACCTGGAACCTAACCAAGAGACAGACCCGCAGACTGCAGAGCATGCAACGTGCACATGAGAAAATCATGCTCAACACCACATGGAGAGACCACAAGATAGCACAATATATCAGTGAAAAATCACAAGTCTGAGAAATCATAGAATCCATCAGAAAACCCAAATGGCAATGGACTGGTCATATTGCAAGAATGGCAAAGAACTGATGGACATCACGACTCTCAAGATAGATATCTAGAAATCGCATGCGTAACCAAAGCTGCCAAAATACAAGATGGAAAGACAAACTAGACAAGTTCAGAAAGTATTAGCTCCTCAGCATTTATGATAGAGAGGTCTAGTGAATCCTGGGGGATATCTATGCCCAGCGATGGCCGATAAAAGACTGATGATGATTAACTCAGTGAAAAATTGGCTGTCAAACTAAGTACCAGATCCAAGCCATGTGTGTTCTGCATGAGAACAACACATTTTGATTAATCCTCATGCTCACACTCTTGAAATGTAAATTCTCACACATTTTATAAGAATTGTTACATTTATCTAGATTTATTAGATTGGTTTAAATCCTTAGATTAGTTTTGAAACAGGTTCCAAATGTTTTGAATATGACTCTCTTTTACTTTAATTTAAGTAGATGATATGCCCTTAAGCCTAATTTTAGACAATGTTTGATACGTAATTTTCAAATTTTCATGGTGTTGTATGCCCTTATACTCCCTTAGAAGACGCCACAAATTTCCTTCCCAGAACTTTTGGTGGTAGAGGGGGGTGGGGAGGTGGATGATTCTATTTCTTTCTTAACATTGAAACTTGGAAGGTCAGAAGAGCCATACAATGTGCCACTGGATAGGATCATGCCAAACATCCAATGGAAAGATCACAAGACAGCACATTAGAGAACAAACAGAGGTCAGAGATATCATAAAAACCATTAAAACACCCAAATGTTGATGTACAGGCCATGTTGCAAGAATGTAAGACAAGTGCCGGATACAGCATGAATCCCAAGAGATCATATAGAATATTGTGGCCAGCAAAACACAAGATGGCGTGACAATTTGGATAAGTTCAGAAGATCTTGGCACCACA